>JASCZI010272088.1:1275-31646 GCA_036250425.1 Stylosanthes scabra
TTTTGCGGTTTTGCAAGTAGAAATTTTGAGATAGTCATTTTGGTTAAGACCATAATGAAGGAAGTTAATTGCCTTGAAGTTGAAAGCTACCTTCTTCCAATCTTCTTCGGTGTACTCCTTCTTTGTTTTGAGAATTTCTTTTTCTACATCTTTACCATCCACCTTTTGAGTAGTCACTTTAGTTGGAACATAGTTTCCTTCTTCAATGACATCCCAAATTCTTGAGTCTTGGGAGCATATCCATATCATCATCCTATTCTTCCAATAGGCAAAATTTACTCCATCAAAAACCGGTGGTCGTGTGATTGAAATTCCTTCGTTGTTGTTGTTGTTGATATTGTTGAAACTTGTGCTTGCCATTGGATCGTTTCTCTTAAACTGTTAAGTCTTAACTAAGAGTTAAGCTCTGATACCTTAGTCGGTATGCACAAGAAACAAATACTCAAGAGGGGGGGGTGAATTGAGTATTAAAACAACAATGATAAATTTTCGCGGAAGCTAAATATACTTGAAATATAAACAACTCAAGTAAATTGAATTTGTATTTTTCCAAGGACTTAAGCCACTTCTTAAGTACTTACAAGGAGCTTTTACAATTTCAAAGT
The DNA here is from genome assembly GCA_036250425.1 of Stylosanthes scabra. Taxonomy (NCBI): domain Eukaryota; kingdom Viridiplantae; phylum Streptophyta; class Magnoliopsida; order Fabales; family Fabaceae; genus Stylosanthes; species Stylosanthes scabra. Next base: position 1,881 of record JASCZI010272088.1, read on the forward strand.
GCTTGTATAAACTTAAATGATGATAATATAAAAGTTGAGAGATAGAAATACGATACAAAATTTATAGTGGTTAGGCCAAACTCTTGCCTACGTCCACTCTTTCTCAATCGCAATTGAGAAGTTCAACTAACCACCAAGCTTCGAAGGGTGCTTGATAAACCACTTACAACAAGAGCCTTTGAGATACGCCTCACGGACTAGATCACCCAAATACTAACCCACTCCACTCGAAGTTATCCCCAACTTCAAGAATTTTCCTTGAGTGCTTAGTACTCTCTACGGATCCTTACCGACTATAGTGTATACTCAAATCTCAAACTCACAAAGAAGAGCTACACCACTCTCCTTTCATAATTCAACGAATTGAAATATTTTTGAACGCTCTCTTGAAAGAGTATGTGTTTACAATTGAAGTACTATGAACCAATTTGTGTATATCTCTCAAATTGTGTATAAAAACACTTTGGAAATGATCTTGAAATCAAGTATAATAACAAGAAGGTTTAGAGCAAGTGTTGTGTAAGAATTGTGTATCAAATGAGGCTTAAAACCTTGTATTTATAGACTCCCAAGAGCATAGAGCCGTTGGGGTGTGAATGGAATCAAATCGTTTTGTCAAACTAGCCGTTTTTCTTGTTTTTAGCATCAGGTAATCAATTACTTTGCTAGGTAATCGATTACCACTAGCCGTTGGAGCCTAATTTTTGAATTTTGGGGTAAAGTAATCGATTACTTAAGCATGGTAATCGATTACTCTAGCTTGGTAATCGATTACCATGCCTTGGTAATCGATTACTCAAGGGTTTTACCCTTGTAATCGATTATAATCACTTGGTAATCGATTACTTACCTTAGGTAATCGATTACTTGGTGATTTTATGCTTTAAAACCATTTCAAACATGTAAGGATCAATGTTAAAACACTTATGATTGATCCCTAACTTAATATAGCATAAAAACCAAGTTTAGAAACATATACGGCTAAAGTACGGCTATAGATTTTCTCAAATCAAGTTTGATAAAAACATTTTTTTGTGTGTGTGTGAGAGAGATTTCACTTATTGGTTCTTGACAAGATATTTCTTAAGTCCTAAGATACTAAACATTTTTACCCTTGCGGACTTCTTTTCTTGTCGTTGTTTGTTTTGCTTCCATCGCTTAGTCGTTTCCATCTTTTGGCGCTTATCCTCAACTTCACAATGGTTGTCATTCATCAAAACCTAGTAACACAAACTTGACATGCATATTGTAACCATGTTTTACATCAACCCATGACGAAGACACAAGAACACTACTCCATGTTCATAAGAAACAAAATATCAAACACTTGGTGTACATAGTAAAGAGACATGATGAATAGTAAGAGAAATTGGCGAATTGAGATAGCTAATGATGTAAATCAACAAGAGAACCACGCATATCAATAATTGAAGAAGATATCAACAATAGATCATGACAAGAAATAATTTTCAGCAAGCTAAAAATAAGAACATAAGAACAAGAGAACTAGAATTAATTGTGAAATAGATTATAAAATGAAAGAAACAAGTAAAGATTGTATTAATTAAGTAAGAGTAACATGAAACAAGCATCCAAACACTGAATTAAAGTAAAAGATATGGCTAGTGTGGCTGGAAATAGGAAGGAAAAATGAAAAACACTTAAAAACAAAAGAGAGAAAATGAGAGAGATTGAAAACTCTCCAAAAACTCTCTAAAAATTAGCTAAAATCCTAATTGGGAGCTTTTGCCTTGAGTTTCAGCTATCCCCTCTTCATATATCTCCAATTGGGTATTCAAAGAGGCTTGGCCTTGGGCTGAAAACATGAAATTCTACTTTTAGCCTTCATTTAATTTTCAGCCAGACGCACTCATGCGGCAGCATGGATTAGTCGTGCGGTCACACGGTCAACTAAAAAGTCAGCTTTATGTCTTTTCCAAGCATACGTGCAGACGAATGTATGAGCCATGCGGTCGCATGCGTCAAATAGAGGCACTTTCGTGACGCTCCTAGGGACACGTGCGGACGCATGTAGCATGTGTGTGACCGCACAGGTGCCCTGTTTTCTCTTTTTGACTTCTCTTCATGAATAATTTGCTTCTAATGTTTTCTTTAGCCTTCCTCAAGCAAGTCTCAATCTTTAAAAGGTCTGAAATACACTAACATACTAATCAAGGCATCAAATGGGATGAGGGTTTATAATTTCACATCAATTTATGGCTAAGTTATCATGAATTTATCTATTGAATCACATAAAAACAAAGATTCACAAACATTGATATTCACAAGCAATTGTGTGGTTTTAAGTTGATAAATCCCTTAATTATAGCACATATTCAATCATCAAATATGAGTTCATCAAGGATTCACCACCATTATATGTTGCTGATTAGTCCAACAAAACTGAGCAGCAAGAATAATCATCACTCTCCCAAGATTCAGTCATCAACACATGAGAACTTATGCTTGACTTGGATGAAGAAGCAAAAGAACAAGAACAAAAAGATATCATCAGAAAAACTCAACATAAAAAGTGAAAACCTTTATTTCAAGAAGCCAAGACAGCATTTGTCCGAAGAAGTTTTGCTTGCAAAATTGGACCCAAGTGTTGATTGGAGTTACATGCGTGCTTTGTTTTCAAGACATCTAGGTAACAAATTAGTCATTTAGTTAGCTCGGATTTGCAAATTTGGGATGAATTAGGGGATATTAGCTGGGATTTGCAAATTGAAGGTGAATTGGGGTGACTTGTAACGATGTTTGTCAAGTCAGACTACACATCTAATGTTTTCTAAATTTTGTAACATTGGGACACAATTATCACGTTTTTAATTTATATGGGACACATTTATCTTTTTTAAAAATTATGGACTTTTTGTCAGCGTTTTACAAATTTTGGGACAATTTTGGTGGTTCACCCTTTTTTATTTTTCATTTGTTTCATTTTCTTACCTATATGTCCAAAATTAAAGCATATACACGTCTGAAAAAAAATTTCACACGTCAATGAATCCATTTAATTTTATCGCTATATATGGTAGTGGGATTGAACTTGTTATATTAAGTGGCCATATAAATTAAGTTAATTGATACTTACCTACTATGGATCACCACTTACCCAACAAATCAAACTAACATATATACAGCACTGTATAAAAGTGGAAACATACCGAGAACAATTTTAATTAAGTTGTTGAATTCAGATATTTTCTCAATCTTGATAAATATTATTATTAGTATTAGAAATTGTTGTTAAGATATCGTGTAGTGTCAGTGTGTGTGGCTTAGGCTTGGACACTGGATTATTAAAGCGTATCTAATCAGTGTTAATTATATAGTATTAATTTATTATTACTATGTTTGATATGTCTATGTGCACTAAATTGCATTGCAAGTCAATAATGAAGTGAGTTAGTTCTAAAAGGAATTATTATTATACCGATACCTTAATCTAGATTAGGACAAGCATTACGACTAATAATGCAATTTTTAATTACTCTACTAGTTCACTGGCTTCAACATGTTCATGATTATAATATGGAAAGTATAGTAACATAATTAAATTTAATTTTGGTACATTATTAAGCGTGTGGGCTTTTAAGATATGATATAGATAAAATCTTCTATGTATATTAATGTAATAACGCTTTTTTTTTTTTACGCTTGTTTAATTTCTTCTAACGTCCCTCATTTTTAGTAATCGACTTTTTTATTTGTTTTATTTTTTTATATGACTATTTTAAAAAGTGGCTTCTGTTGTGCCTACGATTCAACGGTGGCTACCACGTCGAAGCCAATGCGTGTGTGACACGTGGCTTAGGAGTGTTGATTGTTGGTTTGTCCGATCCTTCCTCCAAACTTTACCGCAGGTACCAACACTAGTGCTCACCATAAACAAACCAACTGCCACCACCCTCTCTATTGTACCTTCGGCATCTTTATCCGATCTGCTAGAGTATCATCCACCTACCGCCGTCTTGTTTCATCATTTTCCAACCATGTTGCACATCACATCGCGGCCAGCACAACTTTCTCTTCCCATATTGCTATTCTCACCCACTCATGGATAGTGATCACAGTCTATCTTCATGACACCTCCATCGTTTACCATTTCACTCATTTCTGATGGTTTATCTTGGGTTATAAATAAGCAAATTATCAAACCAAACTCACTTAAATATTTGGAAATTGAGTGCATTCATGAATTGTTTCTTCTTAGGGCTTAAATTGTGAATACATGTATTTTTGGCAATATTTTGCTATAGAGTTACTTAATTTCCATTCCATTCAATACCTTGATTTGTTTGTTCAAGTGTTTCAGGTCTAAATAGGTTAGAATTGGATTGGAAGTGGCTAAGGAATGAAAAAGGAGTAAAAATGAGAAGAGAAGAAAGGGAACTATAGTCATCGGATTGGAGCAAACTTGAACTCTTTGTAAAGAAGAATTCAATATCTACAACTTTCATGTTGAATACTTTTTCTAGTTCAAAGTGATTCTATGAGAAATTTGCGTCCAAAGATCGGTGCTCAGAATTTTCCTAATGCTGTCAATCATGACCTTTTCACACTAACTGGATCATAACTTGAGCTACAGAGGTCCAAATGATATGGTTCTAACGCTATTGGAAAGCTAACATCAAGAGCTTTAAAATGGTATACATATTGCCCATATCCATACGCACAGGCACTCGATTCTTACGCACCCACCATTTTTAGCAACTTGAAGCCCAAGCTTCTACACGGATGTATACGCACAGAACCTTGGTGCGTACGCACAGGTGCGTGAGCAGCACTCAATTTGAAGGTCAAAAAGGGAATTTCAAGCCAAATAAATGTCTATAAATAGCATGGATGCTACCCAATTTATACAAAGCTTTGAGAGCTCACAAATAAATTTCTCATAACATTTTGGGAGCCTTTTATTAGAATCCTACATAGTTTTTAATAGTTTTTGTGTTTAGATACATATTTTGATATAGTCTTGCTTAATCAATATTATTGTTACTATTCTCTTCATTTATTTCCGGTTACTATGTCTCTTTATTATTGTTATGCTTTCTATGCTATGATTATTGCAATTTTGGAATAGTGTTCTTGTGTCTTGGTCATGGGTTAGAGTGTGGATGATCAGAGCCAGTAATCCCTAAGAACACGAATGAAGAATATGAGGGATTAATACTATATCAATTGACGTTAAGCTCTTACTAATAATGAGTAGGTCTTAATGAGGTGAACTTGATGGATTATTCGGGTCTACTAATACATTGGTCATTTATATTAGTAAGTAGTCTAGGACTTATGGATTAGGATTAATCCTCCCCACTTGACCATTAGGCAGAGTGGGTTAACTCTTCATGTCACAAACCATCTAAATTGGGATTGGTGGCGCTCATAGGGACACACAATACTTCAATCCAAAACCAAATCACTCTTTTAATTCTTGCGCATTTATATTATGTTCTATGCTCTCTGTTCTCAAAACACAACAATTGCAACCCCGAACTTTTCTCAACCAAACGCAAACCTTTATTTTCAACTCCTAGGGAGCACGACTCGAGTTCACTACTCGGTAATTTTTTGTTGCATTCTGTGACACCTCTTCTAAATTTGATAACGCTTTCGAACCACCGATTAAGACTATACTTACAGCAGGATTTTCATTAATTTGATATTTGTGATCAGTCTAAAGGAGTGGCATCAATGGTTTAGAGTTTAGAATTTAGAATTTAGGATTCAAAATTTAGGAATTAGGATATAAAACTTAATATTTAGTGTTCAAAGATTGTTTCACTCCTTAATTTCTCTGGAGTACAGCAGCAATAGCCTTTGATCATAATAATAATAATAATAATAATAATAATAATAAACAAATCCCAAGAAATTAAAAAGTATTGCACTCGGGTTTTGTAAAGTTTTTACTTTTCGAAAATAGCTTATGAAAGCTATCTTTTAAAATATAGCGTTTTAAAAATTATATCACATATATTTGATAAGATCAAATAAAAAATATCTTTTAAATAAATGTGCTTATTTATTAATAAATTTAGTTATATTAGATTTTTTTAATTTTAATATGCACAAATCATTTTTAAAAAGCTCTCAAATACTTTCAAAATTCCTCATCTTTTAAAAGTTGTAAGCACAATCATCCGATTCTTTTTTGTTACCAAACACAAAATGAATTGTTGGTGCTTTTAAAAAAGCTCGAACACTTCTCCAAAAGTTTTGCCAAACCTGACCTTAAACTAGATTTAAAGAGTAAATTATAAACCCCATAAAATCTAAAACATAATTCATAAATTCTAAATTTAAATATCAGACATTGATATCAAACATAAGAAAATAGAGAGCTAAAATTTTTTAATTAACAAGGAGTATAACTTTACTTAATAAGAAATGTTCCGTGATATGTCTAAGGGTGAGTTTGGTAAAATATTTTGATGAAGTATTTTTGCTCTAAAAAAACAAGAGTCATATTTTTATGTTTGGTAACTTAAAAATCAGGAGGAAGCCAAGGGCTTTTGCTTGTGGCTTTAGAGAGCCGATGATGCTTTTTAGAGCCCATAATAATAGCTTTTTCAGAGTTAATTCTGATTCTTTAAAACATAAAATGAGTAATTAATTTTATATTTTAATAAAAATCAAATTTATCCTCAATTAATTAATTCAATTTTACATTAATACAAAACATACTAACAAAAAATCAATTATAATAATTTTATATTTTGAGAGCCATTGTTAAATACATTTACCATACGCTACATGTGTAGCTCATGTTATTGAGAGTCAATTTTGAGTGATTTTAACAAATGACTATGATGTGATTCTCTGAGAGCCGCTTTTTGAGAGTTCAAAGAGTTCAGGAACTTTTTTAAAGCCACAATATTATCAAATTGAGCCTAAGAATGCGAGTTGTCAACAACACTGTCAAAAAATAATTAATAAAATTTCCCCACCATTTTAGAATATGATGAGTTAGTCCTTTAAAAAAAAAACATATGAATTGGTCGTCATCCTCTAGACCTCTACTATGTGAACGAACAATTTTTGAAGTTAATAATAGAAATGGGGATAGAGAAAAAAAATCATCCCCTAATAATGAAGATAGGAAGAAAAATTTTCTTGTGGGGAATTAAAGTGGGAGGATGGGAATTAATAGGGCCGAAATATATTTCCACCCGAAAAATAATTATATATACAAACTAAAGTAGTAAAAGTAAAAATTATTGTCACACAGTAAATTCCAATGCAACTAGTAATAATTTTTCAGCAACTCCTCCGTGAAGACGTAAAAGTTATCTTTTTATAAAAATATAATTTTTTAAGTCACATTTTGAAAAGAAAAAAAAATGCTTTTAAAAATGTAACGCATTTATAACATACTAAAATCTAACCATTTAATTTATTGTTTAATAGTCAAAATGAAAAATCTTCGTGCGAAGGCAATTTTAAAATCTTTATTATAATATTCATCCAATTTTTTTTAAGAATATTGAAAAGCATTTCAAATAGAATATATATATATATATATATATATTAAAATTTTATTGCATACCTTATGCAAGATTTGAGAATTTGAAGTTTATTATTTTTATTGTGTAATATATAATTGAAGAATATTAAATTCATCTTATCTTAATTGTAATAAAACTAATGTAGTTTTTATTGAAATATTTCTCTGGCCTGCAAAATAGTGATGGAAATGAAGAGAAGTACATCAAGATACCATGGCCAATGAGGAGTTATCCTTATGGCTTCCATGCCGTTATATTTATTTAAGTTCATTTTCTCTAACACATAAATTGTTATAATTCATGAGCTCAAGAGAAAATCTATTATTTATTCTATTATATAATATTAAAATTGGATCTATGCATTAATGATAGAGCGCTGACATGCCACGCTATTGAGAGTGTTTTCTGATTTGTTTTACTTAAATTATTAAATCAAATCAATAAATAAATTATCATAAATATTGTGAAATTAACTGATCAAATTAATTAATAAATTAATATTACTCATTAATATCAAATCTTGCAACTTTTTATTCTAATAATAGTATATTTTAATTAAACTATTAATATCATTTTAATATTTGACGTCATTAATATTATTATTCATGTCAATTTAAAATTATGTATTTTACTTTTTTGAAAAATTACTTATATATTTTTTATTAACTCTATATTGTACGGGAATTTGCTAACGATAATATGTTGTGTAGTGATTTAATTTAAAATAGATTATTAAGACTGTCGATCAAATGGGCTAACCCAATTCATTTAATTTAGATGTGCCGCTTAAATCTATTTAATTTATACTTTTATAGGACGGGTTAGCCTGTTTATTTATTTATTTTTGAAAAAATTAAACTCTAATTTTAAATTTTAAAAATAAATATTCGGACAAAATGGCATTTTTATAGGAATTTTTTTTTAAATATGATTAAATTTTAGATTCCATTATGTTAATTTTGGATTATGTAATATTTTTTAAAAATATAATATATGTGGATATAATCGGGTATCCGTCTTTTTCGTCAATATAATTAAATAGTAGGGATGTCAAATGGGCTAACCTGACTCATTTAAAACTGCGAGCTGGTTTGTTTAAGCATATTTGTTCACAGTGTAAAAATTTTAGCACAACCTGTTTGTTGCCACCAAACGACTTAAACGGGCTAGCCCTATATTTATTTATTTATTTATTTTTAACTCTAAGAATCAAAATTTGGAAGAAAAAAAAATATCATTTTCTTTTATTTTTATAAAAAAATAAACGACTCAACATAACCCGTCATTGTTTATCGGTTAATTAAGCTCAGTCCGTTTAGCCCGCATTTTTAATGGGTCTGGTTGTGTGGATTACATTTTGGTCTGCCTGGAGCTGACCCGACATGCCCTACCATGAATAGAGCGAATTTTTTCAACGATTGAATGAGTATGGACAAGATATGGTAATACCTGTTTAGTTTTATATGGGTGTGAGACGATATGAGAAATGATTGACCCGCCACATTACCTATCGTGTCCTATATGATAATAAATATAATTTAATTTTTCAGGAATGTATATATAATTTTATGGTTATTTTAATAATGTAAAAAGTTTTATATGCTATAACTAATCTTCTCATTTTTCAATCTTAACTAATCATGTTATTAATATTATTAAATATTTTATTTTAATTTGTAAATTTTTATTTATATTCCCGTGAGTTTGGGTATGATACAAGTATATATATTTGTTTGATTATAGGGTAAAAACATAAATATCCATAAATAATAAGACGGATAATAGGGTAATATATGAATATTCAGGACGGTTATGAGTACTTGATTATCCGTCTCGACCTACCCCATTGTCATTCCTATTAGCAGGCCTAAAACTTTTAGAAAAATCCGCATGTTTTGGACAGGTAAATGGAGATGATCCGACGGGTTCGACCCATTTTGACGGCGATATTAAATAGAGACTCTTGATAGAAACATGCCAAACAGTAACATAAACAATTTTTTTTATAAACAGAGAAAGATGTATAAATAGATTATGTATATGGTCATCAAAATGGGCGTAACTCGTCGGGTCAGCCAAAACCGTCTATAACGGATGGACTTTTCTCAAAAAATTAGGCCCGTTAAAATTGCAGACTAAATAAATTAGTCCGATTAACCCAAGAAAAATGTTTGGTTAAACAAGATATCTCGTTGGCTAAATGTGCTAATCTATTTGATTTTTTTAATCTTTTAAAAAAATTTAACATAATATAATATAGTCTAAAATTTAATCATATTTTAAGATATTTTTCATGTAAAAATGTTATTTTGTCCATATACTTACTTTTAGTATAAAATTAGAGTTTAATTTTTTGAAATAAATAAATAAACAGGATAATCCGTGGGGTTGGTCATAAACGATCCATGTTCAAAAATTATAGTCTATGAACAAAACTAACTTGAGTAGTAGACCTAAATTAAATAGATCAGACTAGCCCCTTTGATTGATAGTTTAATTATCTATTTTAAATTAAATAAATACGCGACATATTATTATTAGCATATTCCCGTACAATATAGAGTTAATAAAAAATATATAAATATTTTTTATATATAATTGAAATTAATAATAATATTAATGACGTAAAATATTAAAATATATTAATATGTAGTTTAATTAAAATATACTATTATTAGAATAAAAGATTGCAAAATTTGATATTAATGAGTAACATTAATTTATTAATTAATTTAATTAATTGATTTCATAACATTTATACTAATCTCTTAATTGATTTGATTTAATGATATAAGTAAAATAAATCAAGAAATACTTTTAGGTGCGTGCCATGTTTTGTTCAATATTGTATAATAGATTTACCACCTTTATGTACTTCGAATGTCAATGACTGCTATTTTTCTTGCAAATTTAACATGCTCATTGTTTTGGTCGATAACATTTAGAGATCGCACTAAAACATTGTGATTGTGAATGTTGTAAACTTGGTATCGATTCAATTGAAATTTGGATAAGATGGATTAGATGATCCACCAATATTAACAGACTAAAAAGATTAAATATCATTCATTTTATAATAGAAAAAACCACATTTAAAAGAGAAAAAAGAAATATCATTGTATGTATTCTCTAGTAAAATTCTTCGCTCTTCACTCAATTCTAGATATATAATTATTCACCTACTTTTATCTATAAGTTTAAACTTTTAGAATAAAAGATATCATGACGTTATTGACATAATATGAGAAGTTGAGAACTTTTATGATACATATATATCTCAAACTTTTTTGTCAATTCTCCAAAAGAAAAAGTATGGTTCTGAAAATCAAACTGGATCGGTCGGTCGAATCGGTTAAACCGTGAACCAGTCACAGTCACGGTCCGATTTAGAACAAGAAACTGCTTTTAAAATAGCCAGAGAAAATTAAGCTAAAATGCAATCGACAATGCTCAAACCCTTGTCCTCCAAGTTGCATGCCATGCCATGCCACCTAGATATACAACTCTTTTAACATATGTGTATGAAAATTATTATATATATAGAAAGCATTCTTCTCAATAGTTTAAATTTATTTGTTTTAACTTAATTTTAATTTATACTCACTTATATATAAATTAATTATACTTTTATCTGTACATCATCATTAATTTAAAAATAATTTTTATTAAATATTTATAAATTAAATTATAAACACTAAAATCTTATTTTGCTAATCACATATTATTTATTTTTTATTTTTCTATGATATTTACTAATATTATTCTTCAATAATATTTATGCAATAATATAATAATTGTAAAATAATTAATAAATTATAAAAAATATGAAAATAATAGTTATTTCAATATAAAATAGTTAATACTAATTTTATATATTGTACTTGAATGAGATTATAACACATTTGTTGATTTACTACTTTAAATTTGAAAAATATTTTAAGGTATATATCATAATACAATTATATTTTTGTTTTTATTTTTATTTTATATATTATTTTATTATAAAACGATTATTACGGTTGAACCTACGATTGAACCGGTTGGACCTGTAAAACTTTAAACCATTAGCGTGAACGATTCGATGATCAGTCCGGTTTTCTGAACCTTGAGAAAAAGTTCCTACATAAGGCAAATAAAACGAAACAAAAGCCTATGCAAGATTCACCCTCTAAAGCAAAAGAGACATTTGTGTGAGGAAACTTGATATGTCCGTGCATCATATGATTAGTATTAACTAAAATTATTAAACACTTGTACAAATTGGCTAGTCGAAGGTGAAGTTATGGTTATACTGCTGTGCAATTGAAGATAACTGTTCAGCTGGATATTGGCACAGACCTTTCTGGAGTAGAAATCGGAGGCATCTTAATATTGCTTCTTGCACATGTAAAGTCGTTTCCCGCTTCAGAAATGAAATAAGAAAGTTCACCTGGAAGCAAATCATTGAAAAAAATGTTAGACCAAGAAACCACTGAATCAGATATAGTATACTGAATGAGGTATAATCTAACTATATGAGGTTTTGTAATCGAATCCCAAGCATCAAGCATGAACCTGCTTACTGGCATTTTTCAAGTAAAACTCCAGCAACTAGACAACTAGTTAGAAGAAATAATATATATACATATATATAAGTTAAGATGACAGATACTTTTTAAAGGTAAAGTATACTTTTTGTCCCTAACGTTTTCGAAAAGTTTCAAAAATACCCTTAACGTTTAATTTGATTCAATTTTATCCTTAACGTTTTCAACAAGTTTCAATTATACCCTTATTTTCAAAATCTGTTAAAATATATTTTTTATACCAATTTTACCCTTGTTACCATCTTCATCCTCTCTCACCTCCACAAAAATAAAAATAGCAGCTCCACCAGCACCACTCCAGCACCCTTCCACCACCACTGTCCACTGCCATTACCAGCATACCTTTTTACATTTATCACCACCATCAATCTCCCTACAAACTCGACAACCAACTTCCCCCAATTTCTACCAACAATTTTGCCAATTCCAAACTCTTCCACGTTCTTCCTTCTTCTTCGTTTATCAAAGGTACCATTTTTATGATCCTAATCACTAAACTAGAAGTTGGATTTAGCAGAAGAGTGTACCTTGTAAAAGAAACACATGTCTTCTACCATTTCTGTAGTTGAATAGGAGAAAAGAGTAAAAGGGTTCAGCTTTGGGAGTGGTTTGAGAGGGAGGGGGAAAACTCAGATGGCATTGAAAGCCCTGAAGGCAAACCCCAACTGAAGCCAATCCAATCGAGTCCTCACCTCCAAGTAGCAAGGGAGGTACAAGAAAACAAAAGAACAACAACCAAGGAACCCTTTTCTCTATGCTATGAGATTATTAGTAAGTAAAATGATGATCGTTATTAGTGTTGTTTTAAGTTTTAAAAATGCAAACAAACTCGCCGCATGTAAGGGCGGTGGCCTAATGCAATTAAATGGAGAGAGACTCAGAGTGGAGAGTGGACTCCCACCAAGCTAAAAAGCCACCATACCAACACCAGAGATAGAGACAGTGAGGAAAATATAAAAAAGAAGCTAACTTTGGAATTGGTTTCTTTGATTTGGTTTCATCATCACTAACCTTCATGCTGTTCTTTCTTCTAATTGTAAAGAGGATGTTCATGGTAGAAATTTTCCTATTGATGGTGCTAAAGTGGTGGCCTTGCTGTTTTTGTTTTTATGGGAATAAGAGAGGAACAAGATGATAAGGGTAAAATTGGTATAAAAAATAGATTTTAATAGATTTAGAAAATAAGGGTAGAATTGAAAGTTATTGAAAACGTTAGGGATAAAATTGACCAAATTAAACGTTAAGGGTATTTTTGAAACTTTTTGAAAACGTTAGGGACAAAAAGTATATTTTACCCTACTTTTAATCATCATTTTATTCATTCATTTATTTATTTATTTAAAAAAAATTGCCAGTTAAAGGAAAAGATAGAAATGCTTGAGTCAATGTGAAATCTGGGAACTTCCACGTTTCTTAACCAGTAACCAGCTAGGAGCTCTAAATTATAGAGCGGAATTCAGCACATTATAACCCAATAAATTTCTTACAGAACTTTAAAACTTTCTTTTATATGTAATCCTATAATAATACCAAATGCTAAGAAATTTCAATTAGTTAGTAGCAGTTAATTGGATAGCATTTAAGACAGTAAATGTATATAAGTTTACATAGATCATGTAAATGCATACCTGAATTTCAGCAAGAAGTGAAGAAAGGGAACACAGTTCGGTAAGTGAGGATATCACAGCTACCAAAACATCTTCATCTAAAATATTTGTTACAAACTGTACACCTGCCTGCATTAAACCAATCATAAGGTATGAAACCTATGCATATGATAATTCACTCCCAGGAAGAAAACAAAGGGAGTAAAAGGAAGAAGTGTGACAAAATAAAGCTCATGTAAGAAAAAATGCATATTTTTTTTAATACATAGAAGTATATGTTAGATGTCACATAATAATAATAATAATAACAACAGCAACAACAAACCTGGAACGCTTTGTATATATTTTCAAATGTAGACCTGAGTTTTGGAATAACTTGTGCTGCAGCCAACTTCACCGGCAGAGATACTGTAGATAAACTCATCATATTGTACACCATGTGCATTGTAATCAAAGCAAAATCATCTGATATCTCAGAAAAGCATCCAGCAGCAAAACATGCTGCTTTTGCCTGTTACATATTTTGATGTAGATAATAAACCAATTAGAACATATGAAAAGTATCCTTAAGGAAACTTGCTTAAACATGGCAGAATGCCTGAAGGAAATCAGGAGAATGCCTGAAGGAAATCGACTTTGACACAAAAAGGATAAAAGGATAACAAAATTCGAAGATTGGATTTCCAAACCATGTATGGATAGTCTCACCAATCAAATTAGATTGTGATTTCTCACTTTCCATACAATTCCACAACAGAGTGTTTGAGAAATTAGAAGAAAACATGAATAGGTACTCTGTATTCAAGTAGCACATTGACATAAATAAATAAATGAAACATAAACAACGCCAAAAGTTTGCCTTTACCACATGAGCATCAGGAGAAACAAGGCTGGAGAGTATCAAGTATCGTATTTGAGAATTGTCATGGGCGAATTCAGCCCAGCAACCCAACAGAATTAAAGCAAGTTCCTTGGACTCTGAGTCTCCATTCTGAAAAACATATCTCACTCGCTTCAACAACTCCAAGTGATTAGCTACTCTTTCCTTTGACAGCAACCCCTTACACTCCCTGTGCTTCTGACCAGTTTGGTGCTTTCTTTCAGTTAAAAAAGCCTTGACAACGGAAACCTTGATTTCCTTATCACCTCCCCTAAAGGCTTCAGCAAGGCGCAAGAGGATGGCATTGGCAAATAGCCTAACTTCACCTGGAACTATGCCAGATACAGCATTGGGAGCAATGCCAAATTCGTCTGATTCAAGCTCTCTACTCCACTGCTCAAGGTGAGGACCTAGTTGCAATATGGCTTGAACAGGTGCACCTGATGAATGATTCAATTTAGTATAGAAGGACAAAAAAGATAGGATAAATGAAAATAAAGAAGGAAGAAAGTGCCATGCAACCTGGCTTACTGGAACGAAGGCCCTTCTCAAGTTCAATGCTCCATTCCATGGCAGAAGCAGCACAGCTTTTTTGAACAGCAGATTCTCTTGTGCCTGATACTAGGAGCAAAAGAAAAGTGAGCTCAAACATCTTTTGATAACCAACACTTTCACATGTCATGTCCCAGCACTATGCTAATCTATTTAATGGGGCTTTTACAAGCCTTCTCCACATATGTTCAAAACATCTTAAGGTGGTTTTCTACCATATTTTGTACAACAGGCTCTGACCGAACTTATCTTTTTGTTTTTGATCAGTAAGAAGTTCTCAACCAAAATGGCGAGATTAGTTACGAAACGACAACAAAACAACTACACTACAAGATATAATACTCTGGACTCCACCACTCCCTACTCAATCTCAAGCCAAAACGCAATGATTTTACACCCAAACTACAGGAATACACCTTGCTCTATTGTCCTTACAGAAGTGCCATTAAGGCCAATAGAACTTCTTATCTAATGCATTCATATATCCTACCTTATCTATTGTGCCCACTCATTCAACAAAATATTCTCATCTTTGTAATATTAAACTTATTTTCTTGCCTTTTTTACCACTCAACAGTACTTATATCATCAAAACTACCAATAAACAAAAAGGGGGGAATTTAGCATTCAATTTAAATGCAACATCCGCAATTACCCATAGGTTCATGAGCAAGGCTCATTTCCAGATTGTTGTTCCTCCTTTCTCCTCCTTCCTTAAGTGAACCCTGTATTAAAGTTGTTGCAAAAGATGATGATGTTTCATTCATAATAGAATCTGTAACAAAGAATACACCAATTCAGTCACCATTTTCAGTAGGCTGCAACACCAATTAAATTTATCAACAACAGATAAACCAGCTTAAAATGAAGGCTACAAAGCAAACTTCCAAATTTCAATTCAGATTGACACTATCAATGACAGAATTTTTGAGGTGGTTGTGATGTCTCACCAATCACATGCCGCAAGTTGCAATGTTGGCCATCAGTAGTCGCAGAACCATCCATGTTGTTGGTTTCTAGGTCTGTCCCAACCATGCTTCAGTTGAATTTAATCTGTTTATCTAAAGCTTAGTCATAAATTGAACTAGGATATAGGTAAATATAGCAATAATAATAGATCACATTCAACAAATTCAAAATTGAAAACATAAATCAACAGTGCATGTCTTCTTAGGGGACAAATATTCTTGCAGAGATACAGCAATACACTAATAATGTTTGGGAATTGGGAGACGGTGTTTGATCTTAAGACATAATGAATTCAGAATTACTCAACACAAAAACAACAAAAAAATTTAAACTTTTAAAGCAAGTAAAAGAACAGAACTTTTATGTGAGTATATAATACATATAATTTTTTTTTCCAATCCACTGTTAACCTAAAAGACCAAACCTTAGAGAGAGCAAGACTATTTGTTCCCTAGCTAAAGATCACTCTTTAGTCTCAAATACTCTGGTTCTATAATTGAAAAAGAATCAAATGGCAAGTTGGTAATGGGTATTGAATCAATATCCATTGAAAATTAATTAGAGCTAATAATTTTACACATGAATTGAGTCAGGCAATTCATCAAGCACGTGTAATGCAAGGTAATGGTACATGAAGCATGCATAGAAAAGGGAAAAACTGTTGAGTGGAAATACGGCAAGAAGTTGGGGTTTTCACAAGTTGCTTACCAGCACGAGAGGGCAGAGCAGCTACTGAGAAACATAGGCAGGGAGGCGGAGCAGCGCCGCAGTGATGGAGGGCGGGAGGAGGCAGAGTCGAGCCAAAGACGCATGGGTGTAGTGTAGAACACTAGAGGCAGAGGAACAAATTACAAATTTTGTAAGTTGAATTGAGCATAGTTGTAAGAACGGATCCGGTCATCAATTCGGTCAACCTAGTAGGTCATCGGATTACAGGTTTAACGGTTAAGTTATTGGCTAAACTGTTAAACCAATCTCAAAATAAAAGTATAAGTTGTGAAAAAACTTAACATTAAACTTTGAAATACATGTCTTCTTAACAATCTTAATTCCTAAAAATAACTAAGACTAAAAACAACCATAGTTCAGCATTTTTGACGTAATAAGACTCCAACAAAATTAAACACACACCACCTATTATCACAAAATTAACAAACAAGAAGTAACAATTATAAAATATAAACCAGCAAATAACAATAACAATAACAAACAAGAAGTCACAACTCTGAAGTCTCTACTCAACTGTGAAAATGCAGAGAAGAAACTACCAACATCAACTCACAAAGCAACAAGGAAATAATACAAAAATTAATAAGAAGTCAATATAAAATTACAGCAAGAATCCAGCACCAGTCACAAAATAAACAAGAAATAATTTGAAAAAAAAAAAAAAGCTGGCCAGGCGAGGAAGAATCCAGTACCAGTCACAGGCAGAGGCACGGCGAGGAAGCTACGAAGGCAGAGACAGGGGCGGCGGCAGCACGGTGTCACGCAGCCACAGGCGCGACGAAGCGCAGAAGAGACAGTCGGCGGCAGCACTGCGATGACGCAGCAAGTGGCGCGACGGCGCGAGAAAGAGTAAGGCAGCGGCAGCACGGGGACGACGTGGCGCGACGGCGCGGGAAAGAGAAAGGCGGCGGAACAGGGACGCAGAGGCGGAGCGGAGCCAACCCGACGGGAATGAGGAACCGGCGATGGAATGATGTGAAGTGAGGTCTGAGGTGATATGGTGACTGAGTGAGGTGCTGGACTGCTAGAGAAAGAGGAATGCCATGTAGTTATTATTTTAAATTAATTTTAATCATCATTTAGCCATTAATACTGATAATGTTGATTAAAACATGATGTTAAATTACAAATTGATGGCTAAAAAATGGTAAAAATAAATTAAAAAGAATAGTACATAACCATCACTTTAGTTAAGTTTAGTAAAAAGATGATCGCCTATTCGCCTAGCATTTCTCATTGAGAAAGAGAAATTGTGAAATCCGGTGTTTTGAATTTTGGGAGAAGTACATTTATGTCCCTGACTTTTAAAAAATTGTACAAATTTATTCCTGATTTTTGTGAAATACTTAAACCCATAATACTCGAAAAAATAGTACAATTATGTCCCTTTGTAAGTTTGACTAGGCTAAAAAAAATGAAAATTTTCAATAGAATTCCTTACAAAATTACTCACATGATGGAAAAGAAGAATTACAAATATTTTTTAGTAGCTACATAAGCAATTTTTATTTTTTTTAGCCGAGTCAAACTAATAAAGGGGTATAATTGTACTATTTTTTCGAATGTCGGGAGTTATTAAGTATTTTATAAAAATTAGTGGTAAATTTGTATAATTTTTGAAATATCAGGGGCATAAATGTCCTTTATCCTTGAATTTTTTTTTCTCTTATACAGTGTAAAACGACTCAATTTAGGAGTTTATCTTTTATTTTTTATATAAAAAAAAAAGATGAACCGATCTGGTTTTTAAAAACTGAACTGACCGATCTCATCATTGTGACTGATGATATCTTCTTCTTCGCTCGCTACTGCTGCCATTGCCGCTGCTTCTTCATCTTCGAGCGTTTCTGTCTGGCGACGGTGGTGGTTGTAACCGTGAGATCTTCTTCTTCCCTCCTGTACGATCGTAGTGCTGGTTAGGTTATGGATGATAACTTGTATTATTTTTTTATTATAAATTATATTAATTTTGGATGATAACTCTTTTTATCTTGTTAATTGTTGTATTGGTGAGGGCTATGGTTAGTAATGATGAGGTTACGGATGATAATCTGTTTCGGATGATAATTTGTATATGTTTCGGATGATAACTCTCTTTAGTTTCGAATGATAACTTTGGTCAGTTTTAAATGATAATTCTAATTAATTTTATTGGTTCCTTAATTGCTCCTAAATGTTGATTCCGTAACATTATTTTTTAAAATAATAAATCTAGGTGTATACACTTTCATACATTTATTCATATGTTTTTACACATAATAAGCTCACACGTTAAGTATAGAAATTTTGAGCACATAAATAACGAAGGGTATCACACAAAATTTAACTCAAAGCAAGAAAAGAAAAATTATTTTTAGGTTGAATGCATGGAGGTGTTTTATCTGTTACCCATCTAAAAAATAAGTGGAAAAAATATTGAATTTTGGTTATTTTTTCTTTCTATTTATTTATTAATAAATAAAACTAATTTTATATTAGAAAAATAATGTATTATTAGTTATATAAAAAATAAGAATAAATCACAAAAAATAATTATAAAAAATTTAAAAATTGATAAAAATAAAAATAACAAATTTTCTTATTAATAAACATAATTTCTTAAACTTTTACCTCAATAGATACGAAATTAAGTTTATTCATATATATGATAATTTTGTAAGCATTCCAATGTTTGATTACCAGTGATCTAATTAATACTACTAATTAAACACAGTAGCATAGCCAACACTGGTTTTCGACGACCTTACAAGAAGAACAAACAGATCCTTCGAATCTGGATCTCTTGCATCTCATTCTCACTCCCACCCCCCTGCACTGCACTGCTCTTCTTGGAGAGTGATTACGATAATGTAATTCAACTTATGCAAATCACAACTACTTCAATCCAATGATTCAGTTGCAGTACTTTCACTCTGCACCACAATGAACAATTACCAATTCGGATCCCAACCCCCAAAGTCCTTCTACCCCTTCGACTTAGAATCAGGAACCGCCACGTCACCAAAACGACCTCGTAAACCCAGGAACTCCACGTCGTTTCGCCCTCTCAGAATGATCAAATCATTTTATAACCGTTTCAACCACTACTCCAACAAACTCCACCCTCTCATGCTTATTTTCATAGCTTTCTCATTCGGCGTAACGGTAATCTACTTCCTCTCCTTCTACGGGTCCCAGCACAAGACGCAGAGTGGGGGCTATTATGGTAAATTCGATTCTGCTTCGGAGGAGTACCCTTTCCCGAACCTGAAGAACCTTGTGATGGTTGCGGGGCACTCTATCTATACGAGTAGTAGTTGTGGGAAGATTGAGAAGGAAGATTCTTGGTTCTTGGAGTCGTATCAGAAGAATCCTGGTCAAGCTGCGACTTTCGTGACTCATATTCAAGAAGGGATTGAGATTGCTGCAAGAGATGAGAATGCTCTGCTTTTGTTCAGCGGCGGAGAGACCAGGAAAGATGCTGGCCCTCGCAGCGAGGCGCAGAGTTACTGGGCTGTTGCAGATTACAAGGGATGGTTTGGTGAGTCTTTTTTTTTTCTTTTTTTCTTTTAATTTATTTTTCGTAACTGTTTTTGGCATCATAGTAGTTGAAATTGGTTGCGTGCTCAATTTAGGACGAGGATAGTTCTCTGAGGTGAGAAGATTGATAAAATAATAAATCACGAAAATCAAGATAGTGTGTGAATAAAAGTACAAATCATAGTTATTAAAGCATTGCTTTACCATTTTTACCAGCCTTCTCGCTTTAGATAATCTTTTTCCGATAGAAGAAATCTAGGTCTACACATACAGGTTCGAAATAATGAGGTCTAGAACAAAAATTTTGAGAACAGAAATAATGAAATCTAGCACTGAAAATTTGAGTCATAACAAAGGAAACAAAAATTGTTTTTTGGTTTGGTTTGAAGATCGTATTATCATAGAAATAGAGGCATTGTTGATAGAAATCTATTAATAGATACCCAAATTTGATCCTAAAGAATTTGAAATAGTACATTTTGGTCTAAGACAAATTTTTATTCTTTAGAAGTTCTCTAGAATTTTTTCTGTTGGATAAATTGGTCTGTTCGTCACTTTTAGAGGATAAAAATTTATTAAGAAAATAATGTCCGATTTTAAATTCCTTAAGAACTAATTTGAATGTTTATTCAAATCTACATATGTGCATGGCATTTGTCTATACATTATATTTTGAATGGGTTATTGTCTTGTAAATAAGAAGCTTGATCTATAGATAAGGTTAGCGAGCTTATGAAATCCACCTAACTTGTGAGGTGAGCTTTAAAATTAGGCTCATTTGTTAATGATGATTGAAGCTCAAATCTATCAAGTCTAACCTGAGCCATGTTAAGTGGTGTCATATTTTCTCCGTTTCCATTGTCCTGTTGTCTTTGTAGTTTGTGAGTTGTGACAGTTACCAAACAGGTTAGGGCGAGAGAGCGAGAAATGTCTTGTGCTTATTGAGATGAGATGCACATAAGATATATAGCCTTCAATGTTCAAATGAAGTTTCTGATTTGGAAAGAGATTACATACTCGTGCGTATGGCGAAAGGAACTAGGCATGAGATTGAGTGGTTACACTATTATTTATCTTATTATCTATCAAATTTGCAGTTTACTAAATTGAAAACATGGTAGATTAGCTAGTGAATTGACCTGTTATTTAGTTGCACTACTGCAACTCATTTGAGAATTGTGGATCAGTAATTGAATTGTTGTTTCCGTTGTCTTGTGCAAATTTCTAATTTTGTAGTTGGAATATCATTTGTATTCTTTTAGCGGATTTTTAAGTTTCATATTTCATGTTATACAACACTTTTTATATAATGCAAATCATCCATCCATGCATAAATAGGATTAGTGCATATATGAAGCATGCAAACTAGAAAAGTTGTTCAGAGAAATTAATCTCAATTTCTAACTTTTGTTTTAAATTTAATCCACCGTCTTAAATCAGTTGTTTCTGTTTGAGTCCAATATGTGTTATTTTCGACCAATATTAATCAGAGCATGTTTCTTTAAAATAGCATAAGGAAGGAAAGCATTCACAAATCCACTACTGTCTTCTGTAAGAACAGTGTTTTCTTTGCGTTGGGTTTATATTTCCGGAAGAGATACATGGAGCTTAGTTTCATCAGTTAAGAATAAGTTAGTTTATGGTGTAGATTCAATGTGCCATCACAGAGGCCTGTATTAATAGTAATCTTGCCATCTTCATTGAGTTGCCTTCATATTTAATTATTCTAATAAAATTGCTTATAATTATTGTTTTCTTTGTGAATTATGATTTAAACTCAATGTGTTCTATACATTCTGTTTTCTTAGCTGATCAATCGTTTCCTATAACTTTGTAACCTTAGTTTGATGGATTTCCTTTGCATCATTTATGTGTTCCCTCAGGGAATCAGGCTGTTGCTGTTAATGATGGTGGCATGTAGGTTTCTAACTTTTGTATATTTGCTGATACTCACCTAAGAAATTCCTTTTATCAGAAATTTTCTCATTTTTTTGGTTGTGTGTGAAGGTAAAGAAGAAAATGTGAAATCAAGAGCACTTACAGAGGAACATGCACGGGACAGCTTTGAAAATCTTCTATTTAGTGTGTGTCGGTTCCGAGAGCTTACAGGCGCCTATCCCCAAAATATAACTGTAAGTAAGCGTTACCAATGTGCATTGTGAAGCATTCTGTTCCATTTTGTTTAAATAAATGGAATGTTAGTGTTCTGTATGGAACGGCAAAAGTAAATGAAAAGGATTCTATAAAAGTCTTCAGCCATTTGCGTGGATATTTGAATGACGCTTTGTGATATTTTGTTGGCTGCTAAGAAGTAAGAAGTGTCTGAATTTATTGGTGAAAAATTTTAATCTGTATTGTATATATGTTACATGCAATGTGAAATCCATCAACTTAGCATTCCTTATAAGTTCTACATTGAGTATTGGATTCGTCCTCGATGGCCCTGCCTTATAACCAAGTTGGTGCTTGTACAAAATATTACCGTTTAAAAAATTGCTGAAAGAAGAGTTTTGTATCATACATTTTTGCTTTTCGTCATATGGTGTAAAGTTAATTTTGTTCCAGCTACTTGAGAATTTTCCCCACATTGTATCGATGTGTTGTGACGTATGTTATATGCAGTTATGATTTCTGTGACAAAAAATAATAAGCTTTTCTTGTTGCATTTAATTGTGTTCCTTATTCATCACGCTTTTTGTTGCCTATGACTTTTGTAGTGTCATCAAAGAGGAGTATAGAACACTGCATGTTCGGCATTCAATACAAAGTCTTTCTAACATGTGAAATCTTGGATATTACTTCATGTTTTGCCTTTCTCTGTGATTTGCATCATGAGTTTCAATCTGATATAATGCATTTGGGAATCAGGTTGTAGGTTACGATTTCAAGGAAGAGAGGTTCGCACATATACATCGATCTGCAATCGGTTTTCCAGAATCGAGGTTCTTCTATGCTGGCACCCCTGCTACATCAAATTCAAAGGCAGCTGCTCTAAAAGGAGAGGAACTAGTGAGGACGCAATTCCTCAGAGATCCATATGGGTGTAAAGGTTCCCTTTATCATAAGAAACTAAAGCGCGATCCTTTTCACCGGTCAATTCCTTATCCCAATGGGTGCCCTGAAATTGAAGCTTTGTTCAGATACTGTGGACCAACACCTTTTCTGGGTGCACTCCCATGGGCATAGTTACCACGACTTTGATCAGATAATATAAGGTGTAAACTAACAAAATTGAGATAATATAAGGTACATACGGAAATCACCAAACATTGCAAGAATCTGCGGATGAATTTGTTGATAAACGATTTCAATGTTAAATTTTGTTCAGTTGAGATATGATCAGGTGAAGATGGAAGTTAATTTGCTGTAAACAATACCATTGTTATATTTGAAAATTGAAAGTTGTTGAAAATGTTTTTACTTCTTAAGTAGAAGAAAGTCTATTATGGTTTTGCATTTTTGGTTCTCTCAGCAATAAGGCCGATTAAGGCCGATTTGAGAAGATAGTTTGTAATTAGGTTTAAAAAATTCATGGTATCTCCTGTGCAAAGCATGAGTGTAAAGGGATTTAATTATGCATCAATGTGCAGAACAATGACTAAGAATACAAACAGCATGAAAACAAAAGTCTTATGAAATTGCCAATTATCTAGGTTTTAAAATGGATTGTAGCCTAATGAGAAATTGATGGTGAATAAAATAAGTAGAAAACAAAAGATTGCGGTGAGCACCTTCAGATCTTCAGTCTGACGCTCTCCCAACTGAGCTATCCGCACATTACATTAATAATTTCTAATATGAATTTAATTCATTTTAACCTTCTATAACATGAGCATTGGATATGTACAAATAAAACTAAAAATATAGTTAACTATGTACTAACATAGAGTACATTGCCGCGTTTAACACCGATCATTTCATGGAGATATAGGGGGCCAAAGAGTCAAGATTTTGGACGAAAATAATCAAGTCTTTGAGAGAGACGTTAATTGCTATGCACAGGGATTCAGATATGTTTCTTTCAAGCATAGTTATATGAACTCAATGATTAATTGATAGGGTAACGAAACGTTATATACTTGTATATGTATTTTCTACATTGAATATTTTACATATGGCATAGAGTAATTCCCCTATCGGAATGTATTGCTTTATAGGTAACTATCCTTTGAAGCGACTGTGTTCTTGGATACCACCACTTCCACGCACGGTTCCACCACCATGTCCCACCACCCCACTACCCTATAATTCTAGTTTTCTACAACCTAAGACATACGCATGATTCATCATCCTTGTCTTGATCCTTCTCGTAGATAAATAATTAGGGGAGTTCTATGGTGGCACGGGTAATCATGGCTAAGAATGGTTTTAATATTGACTCATCAATAAAAATGTGACATCCGAAGATAGTGTTATACATATTCAGGAGGTTTTTTCTTTTATTCTTCTTTATCAATTTTCTTTTTCTTCTCTTATTAATTGACTTGCTTCGAATATTAGGAAGGATTCAATTAATGATAAATGCGTAAAAGTGAATGGTTCAAAACCAACAAGCTTAAATGGATTTAGGGTTAGAAGATCAAACCCTAAATGGATTTTGGGTCACAAGTTCAAACCAACAACCCCCCAAAAAAAAGGGAAAACAAAAAGGAAGCTTACATACATTAATCATCAACCAGGATAAGGAAGCTTACACTCCCTGTTTGTCCTGTATGCAGACTGCAAAGGATACTGCATCTTGAAATAGTCACAAATGGCCAGACAATGGCAAACATCTTAAAGCAAGCTTCACTTCATATATACTTACAATATATGAACACATGAATGTGTGTACGGTTTCATTGTGTAAAATGACTAAAATCCCAAAATGGTTAGTGCTGGATTACCTGCATTCTCAAATGTTCAGGTAAATAACTTAACCAGTCTTCTTCCTTTTGAAGGCTGGATGTATAACCCCAGCATTGTATGAATCTAACTTCTCAATTCTTGCAATGCAATCTTTCATCCGTTTCAGGACGACTGGCATGGTTGAACAATTGTGCGTGATCTTCTCATTCAGCAATTTTACTTTCTTGGCTGTCTCTGGATCTTTAGGTGCAAGTGAACCTTCACTCGCATAAGTGAACCTTCAC
The DNA here is from genome assembly GCA_036250425.1 of Stylosanthes scabra. NCBI lineage: Eukaryota > Viridiplantae > Streptophyta > Magnoliopsida > Fabales > Fabaceae > Stylosanthes > Stylosanthes scabra. Next base: position 27,369 of record JASCZI010272088.1, read on the forward strand.
TCGCATAAATGTTTTGGTCCAATGCACCTGTACAATATGGTTCAGCTCAACTTGTCATATACCAAAGAATAGTATAAATCTTTGATACTACTACCTAGCCTAAGCATTTAGAGGAAAGATTTAAATGACAATAACCATCCATGGAATACAAAACAGGCTTTGCATGATATGATTTTACAAAATATCATCAACCAACTTTCTACATATAGCAAAAACAATATTATTAATTTCCACCTACATGACACCACTCAAATGCACTTTGACCTATTACATGACAAATTCAAAAAGCACTGGATTTCGACAAAAGTTTCAATCATGAGCATGGTATCCAATGGCTAATTTTTGTTAATATATTTCATCCCTAAAACTTTCTTAGCGAAATCATTGTAAAATTTGATATCAGCTCTTAGAACATGCTTTGCAATGCTGACAAAAATGCAGAAAATTATTCAAAAAAAAAAAACTTTGAACTAAGTTCTCAACTTTTGGTCCTCAATATCGAATCCACTAATTCCAAAAGAAAGAAAGAAAAGCCCCAAACAAAAACCCTAGAGAGCAGAATCAAAGATAAACACAAACAATTTTCAGCTCTAAACAATCTCAATTTCCTTCATTTTTTTTTTGTATCCCGAAAGAACAAAAGAGAAGAAGAAGAAAGTGACCTTGAGGGGTTGAAGCATGGTAGGAGGGATGTGGAAGAAGGGGTCTCTGAGCATCAAGAACATAGAGTAGAGTGGATTTGAGCTGATCTGATAATGTTGATCGGTATTCAAGAATCTTGTTTGCCATTTGCTTCAATTCAGATTCCAATGATTCCAAGTCCGAATCTTCAGATTGAGAGCTCCGAACGCCTTCTTGCGTACGCACCACTTTGGAGGCCTTGTTCAGAGCCATTGTTGAGAGTGAGGCTTTGAAAAAGGTTGTAAGTTGTAAGTCAAAAAATTAAATGCATCATCAAACATAGCACCGCATACAAGGTGATTTCTGAGATCTTCACTGTCAAAAACTGCATTCTATTCTGTTACTTTTCTTTTTCCCCATTTACCACAACAGAGATCTTTTGCAGTGATGAATCTCTCTCCTAACCTTTACCCCCAAAATTTTGATGAAGTGGGGATTTAAAATAAAAAAAAAAAAATAAAATGCATTGAAGGTCAGCAGTACTAGGCTTCTAATACTAATATTGGTAATTCTTCCAACACAGAAATCTACCATTTAAAATGCAAATTTGCAGTACTAGGCTTCCAACACTAAGCTGTAACATTTCTCAACAATGGCTAAAGAGGACAACTTAGTTGAGACAGAACAAATGCATTGAAGATCAGAGTGTTTTTCACTTTAATTGCATGGTCATTTCTGAAGCTTATCAAACATAATTCCTGCGTAATCAGGAATGTTCATAATTTCTGAAATGCCCATAGCTTCTATTTTGTCGCTGCACTTTTGAAATTCAAAACAACATTAACAAGATCTATTTCTTCTTTTTGTCACTGCACTAGTGAACACAAAACCAGTTTACAACATTGAAAAGCACTAGAACACACAATCAGCGTTCACAACAACCAATTAAGAAGCTAACAGTATTGAGGAAGCAAACAGTATTGAGGGAATGATTATTCTCATTGAATAATTCAGTTACACTGAAGTATATATATACAAGCGTGAAATGCTCACTGACTAGTTAATAGGAAACTCAACTAACTAACTATTGTGATCTCCTAACTAATTAAGTTAATTACTGCATAATAAACAGAGGAGTAAAAGAAAAAAAACAGAACCAATAAATAGCGAAATTGAAGGAAGAAAAATACCTCTTGAAGACCACCGGTATATGTCGTATTATTATTTTAATATTATAACAAAAATTTGCTATTTATTTATCGAAAATATATTTTAAAAATTAAAATTAATGTGTTTATATATTTAAAGAAAAATTAATTTTCTTATTAATTGCCTTATTAATTGCTTTAAAACTTAAATAATTATCTTTTAATTAAATATAGCAGGTCCGGATAAGATTATAAGAAGACACTTGAGGTTGGCTTAAGGTATGAAAGATTAGGTATTGTGTATACTTATTGTGCTAAATTAGGTCGTAACATCAAGAATTGTCCATGATGGATTGAGGATTCTGCAGCAAATCAGATTCATGAAAATTATATTGGAGATTGGGTGAAGGCAGATCAAGTTGGACGGAGAGTTGAAGTTAAAGAGGGAGTATTTCCGACAATTTCTTGTCCAGGGGGTTCTTCAGTTCCTAAACCAAAGAAGAAGCCTTCTCCTTCTTGGTTGTTAGAGAGCTTTTCAAAATTGCATGTTCATAACGAAGAAAGGAAAAGTACCAATTCTGTTGCTACTATTACCGGATAGTGTGTGGGTAATTTTTAATTTTAAAAGTAAAAATATTAGTAAAATAAAAAAAAATATTTTTTTAAGATATTTTTTATATTTTTTTTTAAAGATTTTTTTTTCGAAAAAAAAAATGTTTTAACATAATAAATAAATAAAAATCTTTTATATTATTGTACCTAAATACAATTGACAAATAAAAAGATATTATTACATGAGATATTTAAATATAAAATTACTTTTACTTTTGTAAAAGATTTTTTTTAAAAAATAACTCTAAAAAGAATCTTTTAAAAAAAGCTCGCCCAAACAAGTCCATTGTTTCGAAGTCTATTCCTACATAGGAGCTTAAGACACGTCGCCTAAAGCAAATGACAAGAGAAGAATGTTATCAAAGAAGGATTTTTTTTATTATAAATAAAATAAATAAAAAAATTACACAAATAAATAAAACTATGTAAATTTACATTTTTAGGTCATATTAGTAGTGTCGTGAGGATTGGGTGAGGGATACAGCAGCACTAATATCATGGGGTGAGGCCACGGCACTGACACATTTTTAGTTGGACCAATGACACAGAGGATAGGAACGAAATGGGCCAGGCCCAGTGCCGCCCACTGGTGTTTTGTTAGGAAAAAAAATGATATTTAATTTATGGGTTGTGAGGCACTTCTTTTCAGCATTTGCTAAAACTCGTTGGATGCTGTGGGCCGTTGCAGGACTTGTCTAATTATGTTTATGCTTAATTAGGGATATATAATGAATTGTTATTGAGCTTTGGGTTTTGCAAGTGAAAATGGGCGGGTAATATGTCAAAACTTTGTAGATTATTTCAGAAAAACTGAAGAAAATTAAAAAAAGAGAATAGTTGGATATTGTGGCTTAACCCAGGCAAAGCACAGTAGAAGAACAAAAACTGATGAAATCCATTTTGAAGGGAATTTTGTTTTTTGTGAACAGCGAGAAGTATATAATAAAAATAATAAATATTTCCAATAATAATAATAATAATAATAATAGTAATAATAATAGTAATAATAATTTCAAAAAAAAAACTAAACATAAAAAATAATAGGGTGTGCGACATTCATCTCTCATTTTTTTTTTTTGCATCAATTCATGTCAATTTTTTAAATCACATAAACAAATTAACATCATTTTAATAGGAAGATTATTTTATTTAAATAAAATAAATATTTTATTTACTACAATAAAGACTTTTTAATTTTTTTTTTTAATCAAAACACGTCTTACCAATCCCCACGTCAATAGAAACAAACAAAATAATTTAAATTGTTAAGCATTGGTGATAGTGAGGTAGTTGTTACCTTTATTTTACTTATAAAAATAATTTAAATTGTTAAATTTTTTATAAATTTTGAATTTGATAAATATTGATGGGAATGCTTATTTCAAAAAATCAATTTTATAATCGTTTATCCAAATTTAAATAATCAATTTTTTAATTAACCGGTTATAAAACCTAGAAGTTTTTGGGAAAAAAAAACTTGTTTTTGTTATAATAATTGAGGCGGCTAGCCGCCGGTTACTATGCGACACTATGCTGCATAGTAACCCAATAAATCATGGCCGTCCATTTCTAATCAAGCTACTATATTGCATAATAAATGAATCATAGTCGTTCATTCCTTTTCATGTAATAGTAAATCTTTTACTATAAATAGAGCTATGATTTCATAAGTTTTTCATATTCAGAAATCAATAAGAAATTCTCTCTCTTGCTCTCTCTAGCTTTCTCTCTTGCTTTTCTCTTATTCTCTCTTTTATAGCTTCAGTTTTATAACACGTTATCAGCACGAAACTCTGATCTATTCACTTTGAAGCACAAGAGTTCTAAACTTGAGTAAGAGAAAATTCAAGGTAATGAATTTTAATTATGTCAATATCTCCTCTTAATATATCTATGA
>JASCZI010272088.1:36399-57843 GCA_036250425.1 Stylosanthes scabra
TAATTGAGGCGGCTAGCCGCCGGTTACTATGCGACACTATGCTGCATAGTAACCCAATAAATCATGGCCGTCCATTCCTAATCAAGTTACTATGTTGCATAGTAAATGAATCATAGTCGTTCATTCCTTTTCATGTAATAGTAAATCTTTTACTATAAATAGGGCTATAATTTCATAAGTTTTTCATATTCAAAAATCAATAAGAAATTCTCTCTCTTGCTCTTTCTAGCTTTCTCTCTTGCTTTTCTCTTATTCTCTCTTTTATAGCTTCAGTTTTATAACAGTTTTCTTAAATATAAGTACCAGCTTTTTCAAAATTAACTGGTTTTTTTTTTTGGGTACTTAATCAATCGGTTATTTTAAAAACATGTTATTTAAAATTTTAAACAAGTTTTTTTTATTTTTTGGTATTGAAAATTTCATACATGTTATTTAACTAGAAAAGTTGCTACTTAGTCGTACATGTCAAACTACCCGCCCATTTTCACTTGCAAAACCCAAAGCCCAATAACAATTCATTATATATCCCTAATTAAGCATAAACATAATTAGACTAGTCCTGCAACGGCAGCTGGAGAGAACGCTTTGTTAGCGCATGTTGCACAGGTCCAACGCATGTCACCATCCCACAGCATCCAACGAGTTTCAGCAAATGCTGAAAAGAAATGCCTCACAACCCATAAATTAAATATCATTTTTTTTTCTAACAAAACACCAGTGCCGCCCCTAACCCTTGCGGCACTGAGCCTGGCCCATTTCGCCCCTATTCCCTGCGGCACTGGCCCAACTAGAAAGGTGTCAGTGCCGTGGCCTCACCCCGCGGCACTAGTGCTGCTGTATTCCTCACCCAACCCTCACGGCACTACTAATACAACCTAAAAACGTAAATTTACATAGTTTTATTTATTTGTGTAATTTTTTCATTTATTTTATTTATAAAAAAAAATCTTATCAAAGAAGGTCTTAGATACGAGGAAAACGGAGGGGTGCTGGGAAAAAAAATGAGAAAAATTAAAAAAGACTATATTCTGATGATAACAAGGTGTCTGACAATTAGGTGGAGGGTGCCAGCCAACAAGTGGCACCCAAGGAGATATGAGGCTTTTGTGTTGGAATTGTCAGGATTTGGAAAGACCCCTGACAGTTCATAACCTTAAAGGGATGACTCGCTCCCACTTTTCTGAGCTTGGTTTCATCTGTGAAACTAAAAAACAGACTTATCATGTGGAGCAAAAGTTGAGATCAGCTGGTTTTGGAGGTTGGTTTATTGTTGATCCTATGGATATGGCTGGTGGTTTGGCTCTTGCTTGGAAAGAAGGTGTTAATGTTCAGATTGTGCAGTCTGATCAGTATTTCATTGCAGCAATGGTGGAGGATTCTAGTCTGAATGAGTCTTGGGGATTTATTAGTATTTATCTTAGCACCAATGAGCCGATTCGGTTGATGCAATTTTCACAACTGCAGGGAATTATTCAGCAATTTGGAGGTAAGGTTTTAATTACTGGTGATTTTAATGCTATTACTTCGCAGTTGGAAGAGATGGGTGGTTGTGATAAATCTCAGTCTTCAATGCTGGCTTTTTGGGATTTTATTGATGATAACTCTCTCTTAGACTTGGGCATGACAGGAAGACAATTTACCTGGTCAAATCGGCATCGTGACGATGATTTAATGCAAGAAAGATTGGATCGGGTCCTTGCTGGAGTTAATTGGATGGATTTATACCCCTCTCCGGTTGTTGCTCGGTTGTTAGAATCTGGTTCGGACCATGCCCTTCTTTTACTTGATTCAAGACCAAATTCTGAGAAAACCAAGAGACGTTTCAAATTTCAGGAGAGTTGGTACTCTAATCCTGAGGTTCATCAAATTATTAATAAGGTTTGGCAAAAAATGTTGATGGGTCTCCCATGTTCATTTTGGCTCAGAAGATAAAGCAGTGCAGACACAGACTTGTTCAATGGCAGCAGGTAACGGCTTTTTTTTTTTTTGAAATAAAATAAATAAATTCATTATTTCATAATAAAATTAATTAAACATTATATACCGAAAACCGTTTTTTTTGGAATGCAAGACAGCATCGGTGTAAGCCACACCGATTATTAATGAAATAGCCATAATCGGTGTGGGTTACACCAGTTCCCACTCAAACTTTGCCTATAAAAGCAGACCCGCGCCCATCCCGACAATTGTTTATTCATCAACGTTGGCAACTCAAAATTTTTCACTCAAACTCTCTCAATGCATCGAAGCTCCTCAACCGGTCACATCAGAAAAGTAAGTTTTTTTTCCCTTATCTGATTTTATTTCATATTTATTTTTAATAATTTAGTTTAGCTTTTAACAATTAGTGTAGTTAGTTTAATGTTTAATTTTAATAATTTAGTGTGATAACTGTATATTAATTAGTGTAATTTAGAAATTAGTTTAATGTTTAGATTTAATATAAAGTTATGTTTTTAATAATTAGTTTAATACTTAGTTTAATAATTGGTTTAAATAGAAATTTTAATGATTTAGTGTTTATTAATTAGTATAATTTAGGAATTACTTTTATGTCAATTAGTTTTTAAAAATTAGTTTAATGTTTATATTTAGTTTAATGTTTAGTTTTTAATTATTAGTTTAATATTTAGTTTAATAATTGGTTTAATTAGTTTAATGTTTAATTTTAAAAATTTAATTTTATTAATTAGTATAATTTTGAAATTATTTTTATGTTAATTAGTTTTTAACAATTAGTTCAATGTTTAGATTTAGTTCAATGTTTAGTTTTTAATTATTAGTTTCATATTTAGTTTAATAATTGGTTTAATTAGTTTAATATTTGATTTTAATAATTTAGTGTTATTAATTAGTATAATTTAGGAATTACTTTTATGTTAATTAGTTTTTAAACATTAGTTCTATGTTTAGATTTAGTTTAAGGTTCAGTTTTTAATAATCACTTTAATATCTAGTTTAATAATTGGTTTAATTAGTTTGATGTTTAATTTTACTAATTTAGTGTTTATTAATTAGTATAATTTAGAAATTACTTTTATGTTAATTAGTTTTTAAAAATTAATTCAATGTTTAGATTTATTTTAAAGTTCAATTTTTAATTATTAGTTTAGTATTTAGTTTATCAATTGGTCTAATTAGTTTAATGTTTGATTTTAATAATTTAGTGTTATTAATTAGTATAATTTAGGAATTACTTTTATGTTAATTAATTTTTAAATATTAGTTCTATGTTTAGATTTAGTTTAAGGTTCAGTGTTTAATAATCAATTTAATATTTAGTTTAATAATTTGTTTAATTAGTTTGATATTTAATTTTAATAATTATTTTAATTATTTTGATGCTTAATTTTAATAATTTTATATTAATTAGTTTTTAACAATTACTTTAATTAACTAATTAGATTTAATTTAATTTATTTAAGTTATTAGTTATTTGTTAAATATTTTAAGTTTTGTATATGTAAGTTAGGAATAGTTAGTATATTTTTTTTTATTAACTTAATTTTATTCAAATTAATTTGTCGTTAGTAACTCTATATACTTATCGTAATAATTCAGGTGACTTCTTAAAACAGTCATTATATTACTATGGCGAACTTGCTTCTTGGATATGAGCAGTTTATGTAGCGTTTATATCAGGATGATCACATTGCTGGCAGACTCCAGCAGGAGGTATGTATGTTGGTTTAGAGTGTAATTAGTTAATGTTTTTCACAATATTTTAAAATTTTGTTTAATAATTTATTAAATATTCGATGGTGCAACCAAGTAGGGTCCTACGCAGGCGGCGATTGTTACTGATCCTTTCGGATGACAGAGCCCGGGAATACTTTGATATGGCTGATTTCGGTCACGTGGCGTACCTAGTCCCATTCGATCACGATTGGACACTTGCTTCGGCCTTGCTAGAGAGATGGCGGTCGGAGTCTCACACTTTTCACCTGCCATGTGGAGAGATGACCATCACTCTCCAGGACGTGTCATACCAGCTTGGACTCCCGATTAATGGGGATCCTGTTAGTGGTTGTCTCAGTGACTGGGAGAGGCATCATCAGGGCCTTGGCATCCTTGATATGTGACAGGAGGCATTTGGGCATGTACCAGGTGCTGACGTGAGACAAGATTGGGCTGTCAACATCTCTTGGTTCAGGACAATTATGTGGCAGGACCTAGGGGAAAACCCGACCCAGCAGCGGCTTGAGCCGTACACTCGGGGGTACATAATGCAACTGATTGGAGGGTGGTTGTTTCCTAATCAGTCTGACACCCGGGTTGGGCTCCGATGGGTTCCTTTGTTGTTGGATTTAGGTCGATCTGGCCAGCTTAGTTGGGGATCAGCTGTGCTGGCATTTCTGTATCGACAGATGTGTCTTGCTACAAGGCACGATCATCGTAACTTGACTGGATGTATGATATTACTTTTGTCATGGGCATATTATCGTATACTAGCGATACGACCTAGCGGTTTTGTTGGACGTCGGTTTCCGTTGGTTGCAAGGTATTTGTAAACGCTGTTTATTTTTTTAGTTTAAATTTGAATTTACTAATTTAAGATTGACACTTACTAAAGTTGTTGACACTATAGGTGGACTGGTTAGAGCAGCGCAACGGTGGGGTAGAGACTAGACTCAGGTAGTGGAGACGAGTGCTGAACAATCTCGGTCCTTACGGGGTTAGTTTAGTTTTAGTTAATTTTTTAGGCCAATTATAAATACTAAAAAATGTAGTGACTTAATATTCTCATATTAATTTATTTGCAGGTTGTATGGACTCCCTATGAGGACGAATATTTCAGCGACATGTTACCGGAGCATTTCTTTGAGGTGCGACATTCATGGCATTCCGTGTGCCCGCTTCTTTGTTTTGCTATTGTAGAGTGGCATCAAGTGGATCGGGTTGTCAGGCAGCTGGGTTGTTTCCAGCATATCCCCTGAGCTCCGCTCAGTTTTGATGACATGCACGGACTGGATGGCCGTATTGGGAGGGGGAGTGGTTTCCAGACTTTCTTTCTGGCTGGTATGGCCTGTGGCAGCAGCGAAAGACCCGTTTAGTCCCCATCCATGGCGCTTTTGATCTCAGTCCTTCGAGGCATTATTTGCAGTGGTATTTTCAGTGGGCCCATCTATCGTTGGTCGGAGCCGGTGATCAGCTTCGTCATGCTGCTGGAGTCAAGCCGGATGATCTGCATGATGAAGTCCCAGAGACGCTGGATATACCACAACCTGATGGGGATGATCTTGGGGTTGAGTTCTATCCTCGGAGAGGAGGACGAGGGGGCGTGGTAGGCGAGGTGGTCGTGCTCCTGGCAGGAGAGGAGGACGTTGTGGAGGGAGACAGGGGTGTAGTGGTCGTGTGGACGATGACGGTAGTCCTCCTAGAGCTAGTCCGCCTAGAGGTAGAGTACTTGAGGATCCATTGGATGTTGCGGACGAGGCTTGGCCCCCTGCGATCATTACCCCGCATTCATATGTTACCATGGACGATGGGCAGGGCCTAGCCATGCACAGCATGCAGAGCCTTCGGTACACGAGCCTTCAGCGTGTTACGTTCCTAGTCCTCGGTCACAGTCATCATAAGATACTGTGAACCTCGCACATGATGGAGTTGCACCACAGCTTGGTACTATGACGCAGTGGCTTGTGGCTAGTATGATGACGTCGTATCCACAAGCAGGTGTGGTACTACACGTTCAGTTATTTAGTGGGATGCATGACACTCCTCCTGTAGCATCTTCACATGTATTTACCGGTCCCCTGACTTTCGATCAGGCGCATGGCACGCCACATGTAGCATCTCCACATGCATTTGCAGGTTCCCACACATTCGATCAGCTGCATGGCACTCCTCCTGAATCACATGTCACTGGTTCATCGAGCGATGGTTCAGGTTCACATGGGGTAAGTTTAGTGACTTGCATGTATTTCGGCATGATACAGATCAGGCTGATGCAGGGCAGCCTCGTGCAGAGCAGCATGATGCATATGAGCAAAGGCGCGGGCACAGAGAGAGGCGATCTCCACCATGTGGAACTGGTGGATGTCTTCAGCCACCTGCACCTAGGCGCAAAGGATGGCATTGATTTCATGTTCCAAGCGACATATGTATATCCCTTCTAGTGTGTTTTCTTGTTTTATGCTACGTTATGGGACTAATTGACTTGTACTAAGAATTATGTTAATCTTTCTAGTGTGTTTTCTTTTCTAGTGTGTTTTCTTTATTTATGCCAACTCAATATTAGATAGAGGATGATAACAAAATAACTTCACATATGCAATACATTAATTGCACAAATACAACAAAACGACATACATTAGATAGAGGATGATAAAACAAATGCATGAAAACGAAATACATTAATGAAACGATGGCCGAACCATTGCAATAAAAATTAATCCATTGACGAGATGATGATAACAAGAGATATGATGCCGCATTTGAACGTTAGACTTAGTTAGATGCGTTAGCCCATCTAGAAGTAGAGGCGCCTCCAAAGGCAACAATACATGTCCTCCTAGTGTGACCGACACCACATCGCTTTGGTGTTGCCTCCTCTATTGCATCCATATCATTTTGGATCCTTGTTGATACAGGGCGTCCCTTCTTAGCTCACATTAGTCTAGGATTGGGCCGTATTTGTGGCCCATCATATGCCGGCCAATCACCCTCGTGCCCTATCGGTGTGAACTCCATCGAATAAACCTGAAGTACACTCTCAATTCGATAAAAAGGATGCACATACATCTTCTAATCAAGTTTTGCATGGGAACAAGCTGCCAACACATGGTGACAAGGAAGATGAAGAGCCTGGAAATATCCACACCCACATCGACCTTCTTGGAGATAGACGTTGTATGTTTGAGCTCTTTGACCAGGGAGTAAAGCACACTCCTCCACACTAAAGTTCGACCTCGAGCGATCAAAGGGATGCACATTCATGATGTTCATGTGCTTTAAGTTGAACTCAATGGCCTTCAACAAGATTTGGGAAAATTCTTGTCCTGCATGGAGCTGTGCATTCGCTTCAAGGCCCTTCCTCGAAAAAAGCTCCCCCAAACGAAAGTAATTTGACTTGACGAGTGCAGTTATTGGTAAGTTCCTAGTTACCTTCATCACAACATTTATGCACTCTGATATGTTGGTCGTCATGTGGCCAAATCTTTGGCCGCCATCTGCATACTGCGTCTAGCGTTCGCGTGGCATTCCATCAAGCCAGTTGGTGATTGCTTCATTTGCACCCCCAATCTACCAAAATATTGAGCAAAATCTCTTTGTGATTTGGAATATGCTGCGTTGATGAAAACCTTTTTCAGATCTTTGTCCTTGAAATGCCGCATAAAATTCGCTGCTATGTGACGGACACAATAAGCATGGAAACTCAGAGGTGGTTTCTAGCCACTACAATCATAGTTTAACGCAACATCGATGGCCTTGTGTTTATCTGAGATAACTAGGTGACTAGGAAATTGAGTCACATGCTGCCTCAAGTTTGAAAGGAAAAACAACCATGCTTCGTTTGTTTTCCCTTTTACTATTGCGAACGCAATCAGCAAGATATTCGAATTACCATCTTGAGCGATATCTATCAGCAAGGTCCCCTCATATTTTCCATATAGATAGGCACCATCAATTGATATCAGTGGCTTACCGTGTTTGAAAGCTTCTACGCATGGAGGAAATGTCCAAAATACCCGAAGAAACATCCTCGCACCCAGATCACCCCGATAAGGCTGTGTTTCCATGTGAACCCAAGTACCTAGTCCAATTACAATATCAGATTATAAATTAAAAAAAGAGGCCTAATTAGGTAGCTAAATGCAAAATATGGTATAGTACCTGGTAAATACATCTGCATTGCAAACAACCACCTCGGAAGCTCGTTATATGATTCCTCCCAATCGCCATATATATTGGCAATAACTCGCTGTTTTCTGATCCAAACCTTTCTATATGATGCTTTGTATCCAAAGTGCTGCTTAATTGATCCTTGAAGAACTCTTATAGCGATTGTTGGATCTACTTTTACCATGGCAAATATGTATTGGGCAATGACTTTGGAATCCAACCGACCATGGCCTTGTCCAACTGATGTTTGCATGTAAGAGTGTGGACCATTGTAACGCCTAACCTCCCATATCTCCTTCTTCCGTCGATAGGATACACGTATTATCCAAGCACATCCTTGATATTGTTTAACGCATCTTGCAGCGTATTTCAGTTGGTTACTCTCTAATATTTTATAATCAACCGCCCGGTTGATACTGTACGTCTTAACTGCCATCAGAACAGCTTCCTTATTTTGAAATTCTTGACCGATTTCGAACTCAGTTGTTGGATCATCGTCGGGTGCACGTTGGACATGACATACTTGTTCATTCATTGCATCTAGATTCAATGAGGATAAGTGGGTTGGGCAATCATACCTTTCAGAGATCGCTGGCTGAGGAAATGCCATTGATGAACCAGTGAAATAGTTCATCGTTGTTGCTTCCTCCTCGGATAAAACAATCAGATCAATTTCTTCATCAAAGAGAACAGGGTCCACAAAGAAGGATTCAGCCATTGGGTGCTCTACACCAGCCGCTCTTTGGTGGCTTTCCACCTCATCTTCCATTAAATCCCCTAGACCCATGTTTCGAGTAGAGTTTGATGAATTCATGCTCCCTTTGGGTGTAATGTTTAGATCAATCATTATATCCCTGATTAAACCTCTTGTCGGATCAGTTGATTGAGTATTAGGAGCATTGCCGGACGAACTTCTTTCTGCCACGTCAATTAGAATGGCAAAAAGCTCCAACAAATGAATATCTGGATGATGTATATGCCAGTAAATCGCCAAGTCAACCTCCTCATCAGTGTGTAGTGAGAACCTAACAAGTTTATCATCTATTAAAATATATTCGAAAAATAAAATTATTAAAATGCTAGTATTTAAAGCTATCATACCTTTTATAAAAATAGCCATTTTCGACCACAGCGGGATATCTATAATATAATTTTTTCACGTGTTTAACGCCTTGTTGGCCAGTCACATCCAAGATCAACTTCTTTAAGCTGGACAAACAGCACACTTCATTTGGAAGGTAAGCAAATATAGGATTAGGAGATCTAAATATAACAGAACCATCTTCAGCTCTAATTATTTCACCATCGTAGTGAATGGACAATAGAGGAAAATGAGATATTTCCTAAAACAATATGATAATCAAAGATATATAACAGTAAGAAGAAGAAGAATGAATTGATGTGTATAGCTTAACGAGTGATCTTATTTAAAGAGTGTGATGAAGACGTTTTTGGACAAGGATTTTCATAGGAAGTATCAAAATTCAACTAAAATCGGTGTAGCTTAAAATCGAGACTAATTTTTTTGTTCTAGGAAGGCTAAAATCGGTGTAACTTAAACTGATGCTTGTTATTTTCGGTATCGGGAGCATCAAATCGGTGTAAGCTACACCGATGCTCATTATTTTAATTATTGGAAGCCACCCATCGGTGTTGCTTAAACCGATTCATAGTGAGTTTCCACAAAAAAAATGCTTTTGGGTAAATAATGATTTGTTAATTTTTTTTGGAAAATAATAAATTTATTTGTTTTATTTCAAAAAAAAAAAAGCCATTGGTAACCAACCAAAACTCTAGAAAGGATATTGACATGATTTTAAATCAGATTGAAGTTCTGAAATCATCTGGTACTTTTGGTGGGAATGAAATGATTGATTTGGAGAAAAAACTAGAAGTGGCTTACCATGACAAAGAGATGTATTGGAAGGCTAAGTCTAGAGTTAAATGGTTGAAGGAAGGCGACCAAAACACCAAATTTTTTCATCAGAAATTCAAAAATAGGATGAGAAGGAATAAAATTTGGAGACTCAATGGTCCTAATGGGGAAACAGCAACAACTAATGCTGAAATTGCTAGTGTTGCGGAAAGTTACTATAAGGGGATTTTTTTCATCAACTTGCCAAGCTGATCTAGAACCGTATTTCACTAATTTCGAACCTAAGGTTACAGCTACCATGAATCGAAAGTTGCAAAGACCAGTTTCTATTGAGGAGGTAAAGAGGGCTACGCTTAGTGTCCATCCCCATAGTGCTCAGGAGATGACAACAAGACAACCAAATTTTTTCAAAATTATTGGGATGTAATTGATGAGGATCTTTATCGTGCAGTTTGTAGTTTCTTTGTTAGAGGCAGAATCCTTAAGAGTTTTAATCATACACATATTTGCCTCATTCCTAAAGTTTTGGATGCCAGCAATATGACTCAGGTAAGGCCGATTAGCCTATCCACAGTAGTTTATAAAATTATATCTAAAGTCTTAGTTCATAGACTGCAAGGTATAATGGCTAAACTAGTAAGTCTTAATCAGAGTGCATTTATTAAAGGACGGTTGATATCTGATAATATTCTTATAGCACATGAATATATTCATTATCTGAAGACTAAGAGGCAAGGATTGGATTTCGAAATGGCCATTAAATTGGATATGAGTAAAGCATATGATTGGGTTGAATGGAGATTTTTGTGGCTTATGTTGGAGAAGCTTGGTTTTGATGATACTCTAATTACTTGGATTCGTGAATTGGTTTCGAATGTTTCTTATTTTGTTGTTGTGGAAGGTCAACCATTTGGTTTTTTTAAACCAAATAGAGGCATTCGCCAGGGTAATCCTTTGTCCCCATATCTATTTCTTTCCTGTGCAGAAGGGCACTCCTTTATGTTACACAAGGCAAAATTAAACAGTTCGATTCAAGGTATTCAGGTAACTAGAAGATGCCCTAGAGTAAACCACCTACTCTTTGCTGATGATTCAATCTTATTTAGCAAGGCCTCTGCTCAAACTTGTCACAGCATTATGGAACTTCTTTCATCCTATGAGAGTTTTAGTGGCCAGCAGGTGAACCTCAACAAGTCATTAGTTTTCTTTAGTCATAACTCTCCTCAACCCCTAAGAATTCAACTGGCAGCAGCACTCAACATTAGCCATATTGGAGCTCAAGATAAATATCTTGGATTACCATCCGTTGTAACTAAATCAAAGAAGGCAACTTTTGGTGAAATTAAGGAAAAGGCCAGGAAAAAAGTTATTGGTTGGAAAAGAAATCTTTCAGCAGTTGGGAGACATGTTTTATTGAAGGCTATAGGTGAGGCAGTTCCAATTTATACTCTCTCATGCTTTAGGCTTCCAAACTCATTCATTTATGACATTCATAGTATTCTTTCTCAATTCTAGTGGGGCCAAAGAGGATCAGAAAGATGAATGGTTTGGATTAGTTGGAATACTATGACAAGGCCTAAAAAAGAAGGGGGTTTAGGAGTCAAAGACCTTATAGCTCAAAATCTAGCATTATTGGGAAAGCAATTCTGGAAAACAGCAACACAACCAAATTCACTTTTATCTAAGAAAGGTAAATATTTTAGATACTGTGATATCCTTAAAGCCGAAGTTGGGGCTGTACTATCGTGGGGTTGGCGTAGTATGCTTGAAGGTTGCAAAGTCTTGGAGAAAGGTTTAGCTTGGAGTGTAGGGTCTGGATCACATATCAGAATTTTTGAGGACCCATGGTTACCTCCTCCTTACCCATTTACAATTCCTTCCTCTATGATTCCCCAAGCTGTGGATAGTGTTGTTTTTTGGGTTAAGGATCTGTTCAAGAAAATGGACAATGGAATCAAGTTTTGATTCATAATATTTTTTCTCAAGAAATCAGTAGCAGAATTTTAAGTATTGCAATTGAAGATGATCATGGTAAATTAAATTAGGTATTGCACAGATCAAGGAATTATAGTGTGGCTTTTGGATACCAGGTAGCATATGGTTGCTTCCATGAACCATTGGATCATTACCATGTTATTTTGAGCTTGAAAAGTATGTGGGTGTCTATTTGGAAGCTATCACCCCTCACAAAATTAAAATTTTTTTGTGGAAAGTGTGTCATGAAAAACTTCATGTTCTTTATCTTCTTCATCATTGTTTTCCCACAAGTGGAACCTGTGCATGCTGTCAGCAAGAGGAAGAAACAGTAGTTCATTGTCTATTGACTTGTTCAGAGGTTCAGGAAATATGGAGACAAGCACAATTAGAATGGGTCTTACCTTCATCAGGAATTTCAGAGTTTCATCAATGGTGGATGTCAGTGATGCATAACCTCAAAGCTTAATCAAATGCAGAAGCTTCTCTCCAATTTCTTTCAATTTTGCTTTGGTCAATTTGGAAGGGGAGAAATGAATGGGTTTTTGATCGTAAGAGATGTCCCCCAGCGGAAGTGCTATCTTTGGCAAGGAAGCTCCATATTGAGTTGCAGCAACTTTCCTCTCACAATCTTATTTAATTATCTTATTGTTACTTTTTGTCTAACTTTTCATTTGGTTATAATGTTATGTTTTCATCTTTGATGAATTATTGGGAATACCCCACGCTGCTTATGTAGGCCTTAGTCTTGGACACTTGTATTGCTTTTTAAATATTAATGAAGTGTATCTATCTTTGGAAAAAAATATCTTTTAATTAAATATATGAACTACTGATGATTCAAATACTTTGAGAATTTAAAAAAAAAACTTAATTACACTACTGATTCTTTAAGGTAGTGTTTGGTAAAGGGAACTGGGACTGAGACTGTGGATTGGGATTCAATATTGTGTTTGTTAGACAGGGACAAAAAGTAAAATTTTAGTCTCAGTCCCCAAAATTCTAGTATTTTCAATACCTCCAATTAGGAAGGACTAGGAGACTGGGACTAAAACTTTAACAACTTTTCTTTTCATTCATACCCTCATATAATTATCAAATGCCAATTTTACCCCCTCTCAATTGAACTTAGAGTTGCTGCTCATTTCACGCAGCACCCAAGCAGCAGCAACATGAGGGTGAGCCAGAGCAGTAGCAGGGGTAGGTCGTCTGAAGGGGGTATTTTTGGCGCTGGAGGGGACGATTGTTGACGACACTTGCTCGACGGAGGTATGTCATTCCCTTATAAGCCTTGTTGATGAGTTATTTTTTTCCTCTGTTCTTGTTGAAGTTGGAAAAAAATTCATAAGATATACTCTCTTCTCCTTCCTAATTGTTTCCTGTTGATTCGTTTGTTGAATCCTTTTGATGTGGTTATGTTATTTCGTACTGAATCTAAATTATATTTGTTTAACTGAGCAATTTTTCTGTAATTTTCAAGTGTGTTAATGAGATTTTGTTGTTGCTGAGTTTTTACAAACATTATGTTGCTGTAATTTGTTTTAGATTTTCTTAAACCCCTAACTCAGTTTGTTTTCTTACGAAAACTCATGTTGGGTATGCATGCCGAACGGATTCTGAAAGTTATGTTCACTCTTTGGGGAAATAATTCTAACAAATTGTACCAAATAGAACCATTACCCATCTTTGGATATCCAGTGAATGAATTTATATGTTTGCTCTTTTGTCCTTTTTGCTACTTTGTTTTTTGTGGTAAGCAAGCATTTTAAAAACCTTACTTAACAGAAATGTACAATAAAAATTATTTTTTATAATGTTTTATCACTTATGTTCCTAGAAAGTTATTTTGTTTTATTGCTTCAAGGATCAAACTAGGTTTAGCATAACAAACTGAGTGTAAATAGTTGCCCTAATAATTTAATACTGCAAAGTATTACTTTGTGAATAGAACAAAAATGAGCAAATATATTGACTCTTTATTTGTCATTTAAATTCTAGCTAATTGCTTTTGCAACTGCTACAAGCAAAATTTGGTGGCTTTCCCCATCCCTTCTTTATGTCAATCTTATCTGTTCATATAAGCTATAGTAACATTTCAACCTCACATTGCAGCTTATATGCATCTGAAAGTTATATATTAATTCTTCAATGTGTATTTTTATACAATTAATTTCCCTAAAACTTTTCTGTTGGAAGGATTTCATTTTTGTTTCTAAAGGTGACTTTCCTTAAAATCTTTAATACAATAAATTCTTTTTGTAGCTAATTTTAATTGAAATGAATTTTTTTTTAGGAAAAAATGGATCGATCGGAAAAGATTAAGCTATGTGTTGCCTTTTACCAATTGATGAGAATGAGGCATGATAATATGATGTTATATCTCATTTTTATGTTGATTGTGTATTTTAGGAAAAAGAATAATGGTCAATTATCATTAGGGGGAAAAGTGAATAGTAGAATAAGACATGATGCATTAGAACGTATTATAGGCGATGGTGATAGGAATTGTGTTTGGGAACTGAGAATAAACACAAACGCATTTGCCAATTAGGGTGAATTGCTTCAAACCCATGGGGGCTGGTTGAGGATGGGCTTCAAACCCGATTTGTGTGAATTGGCTTTCCCCAATTTATGTGAATTGCTTCAAACCCATTGTGTGTTGAAAAACATCCATTAATACACATCTATTTATTAACTCAGCAAAAGCAAAGTACATTTTTTCCCCAAAAGACTTTCTATTTGATTAGCTAGGACTATATGGTCACCTCAAAACTTAAACAACAACACCATTATTAGAAACATACAAAACACAAGGCCTACAAAGTTCATACATGCTAACATTTTCAACGTCATGCACTCATTCTCAATCTTCCCAACCCTTTCTTGTAGCTGCAAGTCGTTGCTACCCGAGTCAGCTTTATTTTCTTCTGCATCTCGTTCATAATTTTGGGCACCATGCCTCACTGGACAGTGGATAGCTAGTCCTGCCCACCTGATCCAATTACATCTCCTTGCTAGACATACATAATACTCCCTTCCCGAATTTGCCACACTTTTTGAGACTTGCAACAGAGCTTTCAATCCACAGTCACAAAAAAACGTTCACCACTTATACTAGAATTACTGTGTGCTCCCAGTCGACTCATGTGTATACCTTTTAGCTCTAGATGACATTTCTTGATACCTTAGTCTTCTTATTATACTCAAATCTGCAAATTTCATAGCAAAAGGAATCATCACATAAAGAAAGATCCTTAGAAGTAAAGAAAAACCTTAGAAGCAGTAAGGAACTAAGAAACAAAGAAGAACCTTAGAAGGAAAGAATAACATGAGAGAGAGCTTTGAAAATGAAACTGAATATGCAAAATGTATTCAGTGATGCAGAACCACCTACAAAGAGTAACAGAGTCCATACTTATAGTTACAACAAATAGAAGCATAAACAGGCTTGTATAAACTAATCACCAACTAAACTTTCTAGATAAGCGCTAACAAAATGTAACCAACTATGGACAGAACTAACTATCTTCTAACTTCACTTGTTAATCAATTCACAACTCCTAATATGATCTTTAGTTTTCTTCTTTATTTTAAAAGCAAAAGAAATCAGAAACACTAACACACAAACACAACAAACCAGAAAACCAGCGATGCACAAACACATAAGTAGTTAAGCAACATCATCTCTACCTTCTGAATAACCATCAGCACAATCAACAATTTAAGCACTGTCGTCATGTAAAAATAACACCATGCATTCATTTTCATTTTCAATTCTATACTTATTAGAATATAACACCATGTACCATCCATCAAAGATCAGATACAAAAAATTTATATTTCATACACATTACTTGATTAAAAAATCAAACAAGCATGAGAAATAAAATCATCAAAGACACAAGCTGGAAAATAAACAACAAAAAGGCACAATAATTGTGGAAATCAACAGCAAAACAAATTAATACTATATACATAATTAATTAATTTGTTCTACAGAGTTTAAACCCTACAAAAGAATCGAAGGCGAAGGTGTGAAGCATTAACGACTGAGCTTGGAACTTACTGACCTAGGAGCAATGGCGAAGGCGTGAAGCAGTTCCAGTGAAGCACAATCGAATGACAACGGCGAAATACCAGTGTGAAACATAACGAACTCAACAACAGCAGAGACGATTGAGGCGTCGACGTCAGATTGAGAAAGAAAAGATAAAGGAGAAGTCTACGCGAAGGGAAAGAAAATGGGGCTCGACCGGCTGCAAGTGAGACGACATCGGAGGAGGAAAGAATGACGACGTTGACTCGAATTACAAATGGAGAAGGAACAGATAACACGATTGTATTCAGAGAGAAGAGAAGGCTAGCAAAATTTGGGGCTGATTGAATATGATTAGGGTTTTGTGTAAAATTAAGGGTATTTTGGTCATTTACAAGTTTTAAGCCTACAACTTTTTATTAAATCAAACATGATACTGAGACACAATTAAATTTAGTTCATCTTAAACCAAACACAATACACAAACTAAATTTAGTCACAGTCTTAGTCCCCCAGTCTCAGTCTCTCAATCCCAGTCTCTTTTCCAAAGGCAGGCTAAATGCCACCCTTTTGAAACAATTAATCCAGCTACCACCCTTTGCCACGATGTCAACTGACATTTTTTTCGTTGCTAGTTTGACTAGGAGGTGCTATTGCACTGAACCGGGACTTGCTTGCTTGAAGAAAGCGCTGACGTGGATCGCGCTTTGATGAAGAAAGCGCTAATGCAGAAGGCCCCTCTCTTATGAAAGTCGCAGAACGCTCGGGCGCCTCCACGTGGCTTCACCTCAATTTTTGTTTTTGGAATTTTTTTGCTATGTGCTTCATTTCAAAAACTTGAGTACCTACTTCCTATTTCTTTACGTATGATGTTAACTAATGAAACAAGTACAAATTATAATATTAAAGTTGTGGAAAAGGTTTAAGTTTCATAACACAATAATTAAAATGATTTAAAGAAGTTCGCACTAGTCTAATTGTAAAAATGCAATGTTAAAGTGGCAATGACTAGCTAGAAGATAATAGCAACACAACACACGAATAAGAAAATCATGGCGATGGTGGAGTTGGTGGAAACTGATAAGCGGGGTATGGGTATGGAAAATACAATGGGAATGGTAGCACGGTAGTGGTGCTAGATGAGCTGTTAGTTGCTCCTGTATGAGGATGTGGTATTGGATAGACAATATACCTCGGATACTGATATAGATGCTGAGGGAGTTATTGCTGTGGTAGATGTTGCTGCGGCACACTGGGAGCTAAAGTGGATTGCTGAGTGGCCTGACTAGATGAAGAACTCAACTGATCATCACGGAGTCGTGTTCGGGTCGCAGCTAATCCAGTGCGCTTACGCCGGCCTCGTCGGGAGTTTGGTTCATCCTCCTCTGATGGAGATTGAACTATAGTTTATGTCGGTGGTACAGGCTAGCTAAACTGATGGTGGATTGCACGATCATGCTCTCCTAAAGCGGCCAAAATCTTAGTTGTGGCATGGTGTACACTATCTAAAGTAAAGCCAGGCGGAGGAGCATCAGACGAGAGTTGTAACTGCTCTACCAAATCAACCTACAATATTTTAATCCATACAGAAACCTTTTCAGTATTTAAATTTTAAATAGGAAAAAAATGAAAACCTAAAGATAATCATTGCTAACCACATGGCCTAAAGTAGCTGAAGACTGACCAATCCACTTGCGGGTGATACGCCTATTCCATTTCATGTACCCTGATGTAGACGTGAAAGGAGCCAGTAGTGGTGTACCTTGTTTGGTGTGCTCTGTGTGTGTGTCTCACCTAAGAATGTCCCTGTGGGTAACAAGCCAAATGTCTTCGGTCTTGCCAAACAGTGTCACTGAGTGTAAGTGATCAGGTTGGTGTGGCCTAGCAGGAATAGATTGATCAAGTCCAAATTGTCGCATGACTCGATCTGGCTGATGGTACTCTACAATGTGGAAGATAATCATCGGAACTAGTGCACTCCAAACCTCGGTCCCTTAAGTGCAAAACTCTGGTACAATGACATCAGCATATGGTGTCCATACAATTTGCATTGGATAGTATTATTATAAGATACATTGCTTATATGGGAAGCGACCAAAATATTTAAAAAATGAAAAATAACTTTGAGTTACCCCATTTGGTCTCAAGGTGTCAAAGAAGTGTCGATAATATCCTAATGTGTGTTGGGGACTCTGAAAAAGGACCTTATGACTTTGCTACCTGAAAAAATAAAGTACAAACAATCTTGCATATTTATATTGTTACACTAGTGACTTATGACATTAAATAGTATGAATGTATGTTATTTGCGTACATAAAGCCCAAAGGGCGCAATGGAAGTCGCTCCTCAGAATAAGCATGTAATAGAGTCGGATCAGTATCGTCTAGTAACTGAGGTGTGATACCCGGGAACCGGTGCCATTTCCAAAACTGCAAATAAAAAGCATGCACATCTTCATTGCACCAATCCATCTTGGAAGGATGTTGTATGATTGATGCTAATCGCCAAACACCTTCACAATTGCAAGTTGCTTTGCCACCCAAGCTTTCTTGTAAGATACACGTAGCCATATTGTCCTCGAATCCTCTCCATAATCAACTTGACAGGAATCTCAGGCTTCACTCTTACCATGTCCAACACGGTATCACAAATCAACTTCGAGCTTAGTTTGTCATGATCCCGTGATATGCTTGAATTAACGCATGTATGCGAACCGTTGTACCTCTTTATCTCCCAAGTGCTTGACCGCTTGCTAGATATTGCTCTAAACCCCATCACCAAACTTTGGGCACTTAACGATCAACCTTTTGGAGTCAAAATTGTCCACCTTAAAGGTGTGGCTCCTCCTAATTGAATAATCTTGCAAGGCCATATTCAGTTGCTCTTTTGTTCCCCATCGTAAGCTAACCCTTAATTCCGATCTGGACTCCACTCTTCGTCACTTTGGATATCTGGAAACTCATTTGCTCCATCCATAGCCTCCCAATTAATATCTGAAAATTGGGAATTGGGTGGCACATGGTAACTTGAAGGACTAATGGCCAGAATTTGGGCTTCCCCCACAGGTTATCCCATGGTTGGTATCACTTGAAACTGTTGTCCCAAATCAATGTCGACATCTTCCTCTTCAGCATGCAACAAATCGTCTTCATGATCACTTATATCATTCAATATATCTCTCATCAGAATATTTTCTTCATATGGAGGGTTCCTATCACTATTTGGAGTGGAATTTTTCGAATTTCTTTGAGTGGATGCCTGCGAAGATTGTGTATTCTCGGTCTGCCAACTACAGGAATCTGCACCTAATTTTCACCTATTTCAGACTCTACATACAAGTACATTGTTCTAAAACCACCAGAAACAGAATGCATATCAAACAATCAAGCTATATAGTCGTCAACATCTACAAGCTGCCACTTCCCAGCATACACCGCATGTGGTATGCGATAAGCCATACCCACAACTTCATTATCCTTGAGACCAATCTTCTTGTGAAGGTTTCTCTTCAGAGTTTCAAGAGTAAATGAACTCTTAATACTCATGGCCTTTGGTTTCGGTCCATCATAGAGAGCATTGCTTTCAATATTGTATCATCGATTGCACAATCGTTATAATGAACCAATGCAGTCAACGGAGCCATCACCTATATAATAATATACACAGTATTTTTGAGTGCCAACACAACAAGCCAATGTTCTAGTTCACATTGCATAATGCAGCTACAAAATTATTCCATCATATTCACTAAATCAGTTATCCATATCATCATATCCGCATGTATTCTAATTACCTAGTCAATCCTAACAACATACATTTTAATTTCATTCCTAACAAACACATAAGTATGCAGCCCTAAAATAAAATCAAAGCAAATATTCATAAATTGTCACACCAGTATGCATATATCCTACTTCTAGTCCTGATATATATTATCATAATAACAAAAAGATAAATTTTACCTAAATTAACTATTCAAACATATTGATCATCAATGTAACACATTTAAAAAATAAAATTAATATAAATTACTGTTCATATATATAAAACATATTAAAATTAATTACATAAAATACTGAACAAATTGTGATTACTAACCTTATGTTCTGCAGTTCTTCAAGAAGTTCAGAGAGAACTTCATAGAGAGAGAGTAATAGTGCAGAGAGAGAAGTGAAAATTATGAATGACAAGAAGAAGGGGAGGCTGCGGCGAGTTAAGGAACGTGGTACAGGGGTGCATTTCCATTTCCGACATTCAATAGGGAGGTGCTAGCCGTTTTCGCGTCTCTTGAAACGTGGCGCCTTCCCCATTGACGCTTTCTTCATCAAAGCACGATCCACGTCAATGCTTTCTTCAAGGAGGCACGTCCCAGTTCAGCACCTCTTCGAAGGGGGCGTCAAGTGCAATAGCGCCTCTTAGTCAGCAATAAAAAATGTCAGCTGCCACCGTGATAAAGGGTGGCAGCTAGGTCAATTATTTAAAATAAAATAATAATTATGAAATAAGTTTGGAAAAAAAAATGACATTTGTGTAAATTAGCCTAATATTCACGACTTTTGTTAGTGCTCCAACTAAGTTACACTCCGTCCTTACTCCTTATTTGACTTGCTATTATTACCTGAGTCAAATAACACTTCCTTTCAGTCAACTATTGCAAAGTATTAAACTTCTATTGGCTCCGAGTCATCAAAAAAAAAAAAAAAAAAACTCCCGTTGGCTCCCTCATTTTTTTGCCATTATAGCCACATGACTATTACGACCAACTAGACTGCACCAATTAATTATTATGATAATAAAAATTGAATTAATCTTCCATACATATTATTTATAACACAGAAAAATATAAACATTAGTACAGAAAAATAAAATTTATGTGTTGATATTTATATTTTTTCGTATTAAAAATAATATATACAAAAGTGTACAATGATACATGTAGTATTATCGATAAAAATTTATATCAATTTTAGTTTTTTAAAAGTTTTAAATTAAACACGTTAATTCCAATTAAAATTAATTATTTTTTAACTTTTGATTTTTATTTTATAAATCAAATTAATTTCTAAAGTACATAAGTTAGATTAAACTTTAAGTACTAATTTTAGTTGGAATTTTGGAGAAAAATAGCTATATACTCTGATAGTAGTAGTAGTAGTAGACTAGTAGCAGCAGTATTGTAGCAGTAGTAGTGAAAAAATGTTCAATGATTACCAAACAAGATATAATCAACATCTTCTTGAATGATCTCTTTTGAAACAACAATGTCTTCCCTTCTAATATATCTCTCCCTTTTGACAACAACCTTAGTTTCTTCATCCACAGAATTTGTCTACAACACCAACTTCAACTCCACCAACATAAATCTCTATGCAAACGCCACCATTGATCATCATTCTCACTCTTCAATTCTCACCCTCACCAACCATTCCTCTTTCTCTATTGGCCGTGCTTTCTACCCGTCCAAGATCCCAGCAAAATCTTCTTTCTCTTCCACCCCTTTACCATTCTCAACCTCCTTCGTCTTCTCCATTGCACCATTCAAGCACCTTCTCCCTGGCCATGGTTTTGTCTTCTTCTTCTCACCTTCTCAAGGCGCAAATGGCGTTAGCTCAGCTCAGCACCTTGGCCTCTTCAACTTGACAAACAATGGTAACCCCAAAAACCATGTCTTTGGGATTGAGTTTGATGTGTTCAAGAACCAAGAATTCAATG
>JASCZI010272088.1:57920-69742 GCA_036250425.1 Stylosanthes scabra
AAAACATGGTGAAAAGTTTAAGGAATTGAAGCTTAACAATGGTGAGAACTATCAAGTGTGGATTGAGTATGCAGATTCTAGAGTTAATGTAACAATGGCTATTGCAGGGAAAAGAAGGCCTAATAGGCCTTTGATTAGTGAGGTTGTGAATCTTTCTGATGTTTTTTTGGATGAAATGTTTGTGGGATTTTGTGGGGCAACAGGACAACTTGTTGAGAGTCACAAGATCTTGGCATGGAGCTTTAGCAACTCGAACTTTTCCATCGGCGATGCTTTGGTTACTATGAATTTGCCTTCATTTGTGCTTCCAACAGAACCAGTTTTGAGGTCAAGAGGATTTGTTTCAGGGATTACTGTTGGTGTTTTTATCATTGTTGTTGGTGGTGCAGCTATGGTGTTTGTGATTATGTTCAGAAGAAAAAGGAACAAAAGAATGGAGGAAGAGGGTGATACTGAAGACTGGGAATCAGAGTATTGGCCACACCGTATCAGTTATGAAGACATCTATGCTGCAACTAAAGGATTTTCAGAAGAGAATGTAATTGGGTTTGGAGGGAATGGAAAAGTTTATAAAGGGCTTCTACAAGGAGTAGAAGTAGCGGTGAAAAAAATCCCTTATGACAGAGAATATGGTATGAGGGAATTTTTATCTGAGATTTCCATTTTAGGAAGATTGAAGCATAGGAATGTGGTTCCCTTGAGGGGTTGGTGCAAGAAAGAGAGAGGAAGCTTGATCCTAATTTATGATTACATGGAAAATGGAAGTTTGGACAAGAGAATATTCGATTCTGATGAGAACTCAATTTTCCATTGGAAAAACAGAATCAAGGTGCTGAAGGATGTTGCTATGGGGATATTGTATTTGCATGAGAGTTGGGAAGTTAAGGTGTTGCATAGAGACATAAAAGCGAGCAATGTGTTACTTGACAAGGATATGAATGCAAGATTGGGGGATTTCGGAGTTGCCCAGATGCACCATCACGAGCAGATTGCTAACACCTCTCGAGTGATCGGAACGGTCGGCTACATAGCACCGGAACTGCTAAGAACCGGGAGAGCCTCGACGCAAACCGACGTGTTCAGCTTCGGCGTGTTGGCTCTAGAAGTTGTGTGTGGGAGAAGGCCTATAGAAGAGAACAAGCCAGCATTGGTTAGTTGGGTTTGGAGGCTAATGGAGAGTGGAGAGTTGTGTTATGCTATTGATGAAAGATTGAAAATGAGGGATGATGAAGAATATAGCATTGATGAAGTTGAGAGAGTTCTTCATGTTGGTTTGTTGTGCACACATTATGATCCTCAAGTCAGGCCAAGTATGAGGCAAGTTGTGAAGGTTCTGGAAGGTGAGAGTTTGGATATAAGCTTGATTGATAAAATAAATTCAGCTGCTGCTGGATATGGTGGAGTTAATCCCACCATTGAGGATGTATCTCAATGTTCTTTCACAACTCAATATGAGGGCAGATGAGTTTTCTTGAGGATCATTTCACTAAGTGTATGTTACTTTGATATTTTCTCAACTTAGGTGATATCATAAGACATAGTTTGATTTGTCATATTTACATCGGTTTTCTAATAAGAAAGAGATAAATGTAAAGTTTAAAAGAGAGATTAGTGTTATATTTTGAAAATTAGTGTATAAATTTGCTAATGAAGGTATTGTCAATATGATGGGCAAGAGTGATGCAATTTAGCCATGGACTATTAATCATCGGTGTCTAACTAGGGATGGCAGCACGATCCATACGCAGGTACTCGACCTGCCGCCGGTGTGGAGCGAGTTTTTATCGAGCGGGTTTTTAAGGGGTAGACTCAGGTTTTGGATTTGTTAAAAAAGTTTCTTCTATATTCGACAAAATTATATGTTTAATTCGACAAAATTATATGTTTAATTGTTTAAAAAAATTAATAGAAAAAGACTAGGGAGTTAATACATTATGACCAATAGAGAGCCAACGCATAGTTACGAATGATAGCTCATATAAATTTTGAATGATAACTTAATCTTGGATATATGAGTTACAGATAATAACTCATGTAAATTTTGGATGATAATTTAATTATTGACTCCTAACGTTGGTTCCATAGCTCTATTCAAATTAAAATGGGTAAGTGATTTCTTTACGAGTTAAGTATTTAATTGTTTGTAAATTGGGCGTTTGAAGGGGAAAAACAAAAAACAAAACTAAATTCAAATTTTTGCATTACAAATTACTTTTACTCTTCTCCTTCCTGAAAATTTCAACTTACAAACCTAAACAGGTTGATGAATGAGTCTAAGCACAATCATAATCTACGAACCAGTGAACACAACAAAGAGTCAGCTACTTGAATAAGTTGGGCAGAGAAGTTTTTATTTGTTTCCTTATTTTTTTTTATTTAAATAATGGCCAAAATAACTCCACATCAGTCTAATTTAGTTTCATCATCTAACAACAGAACAATTTGATTTACTATTTCAGGTCTACCATGACTCATAGCACAGTAAGCTGGAGTTTCTGGCAGACATTTCAAGCCTAGGAAGAATGAAACACAGAAACTTAGTTGGACTAAGAAGATGATGAAAAAGAAAAAGAACATGTCTGATACTAGGTTGTGACTTGTGAGTTGTGACTATATGGAGAACGGGAGCCGGACAACAGGATTTTCGAGTGTGACGCGAGCAGGCTCCTGAGTTGGGAAAAGATATTGTTCTAGAAACCGTATCTTGGGGAATTTTGTATCTGAATGGGGATTGGGAAGTTGAGGTCTTGCAGAGAGACATAAAATCAGGGAATACAAGATTGGGGGATTTAGGGCTTGCCAAGAAGCAATACAAGGAACACTGATCATCTGAGACAAGCAGCATAGTAGGGACTAAAGGATAGAGCACCAGAACTAGTTAGAACTGGGAAATCATCAGCCGCAACCGATGTTATAGTTTTGGAACTCTATCTTTAGATGTGGTATGTTAGGAAACAACCCATTGTGGCGGATAAGCCGCCATTGGTTGAATGGGTACTGTCACATGTGGACAGCAGCAAATTGCATTGTGCTCTTGACAAGCCGTGGAAGGCTCAACGTGGATCCGCCGTTGAAAATTTGGAAGCTAAGAGAGTGCTTCAATTAGAGTTGTTGTGTGCAAGACTGCAAGTTCTGACCCTGGTGTAAGGCAGACTGTGTCCATGTGAATGTGCTTGGCCTAGGAATGCTGCAAAATGCAAATTCACCCCATGGAAGTTACCATACTTTAGAGGAAATTCTGCAGTGCAAAGTGGATACCACATCTTAAAGTGGTTCTCATCCTGTCCCACAGTCAAGTCTGAGTCAGAGATTGTATTAGAAGGAAGGTAGAAACTGTTTAAAAGATTTTCCAAATACATATTTCCATTCTCTTTAATGTTGTTACGAATTAAAGAATCTTGCTCGCGCTACACAATTCCCTCCCTATCCTTACCCACCCCAACCAAACTAACTTCAACTGGCAAGGAAAATGAATAGGGCACCAAAACAATAATTGAAGGACATTGGTTAGATTGCTTCTATATGCATACATATAGAAAAGAGAAACAAACCATCATCATCAGCTAAGCCTTTTTCCCACTAAGTGGGGTCGGCTACATGGATCAAAGACGTCATTGCGTCATGTCATATAGAAAAGAGAAACAAACCAAACAAAGAAAAAAAGGATTCTTCTTATAGAGACGGCAATTTACATAATACATGCTATAATGAGAGTGAATGCACTCTCTTCTCCACACTTTTGTGCTATGTATTGTTGAGATATTAATAACGTTGTCATGAATAACTAAAGAAACTGAAAAATTAAGAATTAGTTACGAAATCTGACTACTTTCGCTGCAAGCGAACTTTCTCACCTCTTGCTCGTGACTTGCCAGTTCTTGCACGTCTTGAAAGTTCCTGGATCTTTCGTTCGTGCTCTTTGAGCATCTGATCCATGTTGCTTGAAGGCATTAACGGACCCGATAGATATATCTTGTTTCCCCTGGATCCACGTCCATCCTGAAATATGGCCCCACATCAATACTCAGCAAGAATTGAGAGAAAGGGGAAAAAAAAGTGCTGGCATGATACCTTAGCAATCAAGCAAATAATTACATTTTTGTAGCGATTTTACTGTATTCTTGGAACTTCATTAATTGTGTCCCCGTTCAAATCTTTCAATAAAGTCTGAGGGTATTGCAGTCTTGTATGGTTACTTCTTAGGAAAATTTAGGGCTATTAAATTGCTTCATTTTCAGTTAATCCTAGTGCCTTTTCTTCAAATGACAAATATAAGGGAGTAATAAAAATAAGGTACAGCAGAATAATAATAATCTTGAAGCATTTCCTAGTAAGACGGGTGGTGCTGATGATGGTGGTGGTGCATCATAGTCATCACCATCATCCATTTGATAATGATTCCGCTTCTGTTCTTGGTGCTGCTGATGGCGATGGTAATGGTACCATGCTTCAGCACCATACATCTTTCCCAACAATAAGGTACTGAGTTTGGAGTCCATTGTATAGAAGAAACTATTTTGATTCATCCACTTCCTTAATTTGTCAGTATTTCCTATAAATTTGCAAATTATGTATGTTTCTAAATACCATGTCATATGTATTGGTGACTAAAATAGTAAACATTAATTGGTTACTAATTATTAAATGGGAACCTTTGAACAGTCACCCTTCCAAATACTTAGAATTAACAACACAGAGAATAGACGAGAAATGAAGAAGGGAAGGAAACAGCTAGGAAATGAAACTAACCGGAGTTGACTTTTCAGTGGGCTCCCTTCTATTCTCAATCTGACTGAGATCTGCAATACGCTTTTGATCTTGTCTTCTTCTCAACTCTGATCCACTAGTTAACTCCATGGATTTTCTCATTTCAACTGGTTTTCTGTGTTGCAAGTGAACTGGTTTTCCTTCCTGATCTTCAGAGACCTGAGTCCTAGATGCCATTAGCCCAGATAGTTTCGAAAGGTTCACTCTGTTCGAAACAGGAGGCCCATCATCAACTTCCTTTCCGCCCCTTGCCCAGCTTGAACCAGGAACCAATGGACCTGAATGCGAAGGCCTCCTATAGATATGCCCAGAGTGATTATTTCCTGTTTCTTTAGCATCTTCTGACTGTTTGGGTGGGTAATCCAATTGTCCGGACACATATTCTCTATGAGGGTTGGAAACTTCGGCTCGGTTCTTTGTAAAGGAATATCGTTGCACTTGCTGCATCAAACAATATAACAAGCTGAGAGGAAGGAAAGAAGAACTACAAAAATAGTGCAACATAAAAATATTGTTGTTGCAAAGTATGTCAATAGGTTAATAAAAAGTCACATACAAAATAAGCAACCAGCACTATTATATACAAATCTGCATCTTTTCTTCTACTCAAACATTACGATTTCTTTTCTGCATCTCATTATTAAATAAGAATAGGTGCCATATGACTAAAAAGTAAGTTGCTATTTGCTGCAGCCTAAAAGTGTTCAGAAGTTCTAATGCAACCACAAAACAATTAGCACGTAGTAAAAGCATAATTAATATTTTCATAGACTCTAATAATAATAACAGGTAAATATCAAACAGATAAACTTCTTTATGTTTCAGAATGATCCATCTCCTATCCACAAATCTACTAGCTGAATCAATAGAAAGTCCAAAGAATAATAATCTCTTCCTTTCCCCAATCTCTTAATCACTGCACTATATGGCATTTTCATTATTCAAGAGGTATCCAGCGAAGACAGTTATTACAATAAAATTTGAACCTTTTTTTTTTCTGAATTACCTGCATTGATACTCCTGAATCAGTGTTGTCTTTTGCTGTCACATGTGCCCTTGATACTTTTTCTTGTCTAAGTCCTGAGCCAACTCGTTGTTCCCTAACTCCAACAGCACCTTGCCTGAAAGGATAAAAAAAAAAAAAAGATATGGATTAGTTTTCTTATCAACAATAGACTTATGTAACAAAGAACCCTTTGCAAACAAGATAGAACTGTTTAGGTTAAATTATTAGAAGCATAGGTTGTGATTGCATTTGCAAAACTGTTTAGATTAACTAGCTACAAGATAGAACTATATCTTCAAGAAACGACCAAAACCATTCATGTATCTTCTCCTCTCAGCGTAAGCACAAGGTTTGGACATTTACATGAGAGAACATGTAAGATTAGGAAGAAGGGACTATCATGTGCACTGTAAGTACATGGGAAACCCCATCAATGATGCTTTTGTTCATAGCAGAGGTTTAACATTCAAATTAACAATGAACAAGAGACAACTTAGTTACCCCGTAACTGTTTACATTAAGCCATATAATCCCATCCTAGTAGTTATAGGGAAAACAAAAGCAAAATACTGTCATGTATAGAGGAAGGGTACTGCTGGAATAAAAAAATTGACAACTTGACAGTTATTATAACCCAAGGCCTTTATTAGTGCTGAAAGATATATATATATATATATATATATATATATATATAAACTAGTAAAATAAAAAGAAAACAAAAATTAACTGTTTTTGTCTCAGCTTTTAAAGAATCAACTATTCGAGTACCTTCTGTTTGCTTCATCCCACAATTTAGCATCGATTTCTTTGCTGGGAGGATATTTTGGTAAGCTTGATGGGTCACAAGCCAGAGGTTCTGATGTAAAGAACTGTTTATAAAAGATAAAAAACATATATCAAAAAAGGGACAAATTGGGAACATGCTGTTTAAAGAGCGAAAGAACAAAGCTATCATTGTTCCTATAAGTGTAGCATGCATGATCTACGACATGGGGCAACATAAAGCATTCATAAAGAAGATTAAAATTAAAATTCAATTGAAATTTTTTCATTAACTAATCTCCACTGTGTTCATTGTTTTTACAGGAGATTATTGAAGAAAACTACATGTATAATCATGAATGCAATTTGGATATTTTCATTGTCAAGAAATCCCTTTATGTCAGGGCCACAGCTGAGACACTTGTGAGTTAAGTGAGAAGAGAAAACTTCAGTTTCTCTATGTCCACCAGAGAAACCTCGAGATAAATTATTTATCAAACAGCAGAGAAGCATTGAGTCATTGAATACATTTATTGCAAAAATCTATTGACTTATCGGTTATAGTAGAGTTTGGTGATACGAGCAATATGATGGCAGGAAACAACATGAGGTAGTTCTCATCATGCAGGTTTATAAACATTACATAAATGATCCTCAAAATACCACTTAGATTACATTGGAGAAGGATGAAGCTGAATCAGATAAAATAAAATAAATTACGATATGAAAACAGAAACCTTCATACCTCACTTTTGAGAGCAGCGGAAGCCGTCCCTCGATGTGTTGGATCCACAGATAATAGGGTCTCTATGAGCTTCACAGCAGCATGTGGATAATCCTTAAATGTGTCTGCAACACATCTCCTATAATGGTGTGGAGGCTTGAATACAGTTGAATGCGGCAACCGCAATTTAAGCCAATAGTCCTCAGACGGTGAACCACAAAGTTTAAAAATCCGATGTATCTGCTCAACCTACAAGGAAGAAGTAATAACCTTCAGTTACCTCTTATATACCACTGTGCATTAAAATTTGTTCATCACAGTCTACAATAGAAAATATGAATTCAAAAATTGGGGCCATGCATAAGATAGTGGAGTTCACTAAGAGGGTTAAAGTAATTTATCTTAATTAAATAAGATCAATTTCATTAGGTAACTAGATTAGGAAAATCCTTTTTCTTTGTCCTTTTTCTTTGTAATTCTAGTTATCATTATGCTGAAAATCTATGGATATGCAATTTCGGCAGATCATAGTTTTTGAAATTCGAAGGCAAGCTACAACATATAAGGATATTATATTAACAATTAACGAAACTAAATGGCTAGTGAAGCATTCATAGTGACCAAATGATTGACTCTAGAATATGGCACCTCTGTTTTTCCTGGCAATATAGGTCTGCCAGTATATAGTTCCCCCAGTATGCAACCAGTGCTCCACAAATCCACGGCAACCCCATAGTGGTTTGCTCCAAGTAAAAGTTCTGGTGGTCTATACCAAAGAGTTACAACACGGCTTGTCAATGGAACACTATGATGGGGGTCAAAAAAGCTTGCCAAACCAAAATCCGCAATCTTTAAGATGCCATTGTTGTCAATGAGAAGATTTGATCCCTTTATATCACGATGGAGAACACCATGACTATGACAATGATCCAATCCACTAAGAAGTTGCTGCATGTAGCATTTCAGCTGACCAAAAACAAAATATTGTTTTAGAAGTTTTTCTATCAAAAGTGACATAGAAGGACAGTTAATCATTAAAGCTCTGAAAAGAAACACAATTACCTGTGGTTCAGAGAATTTAATGGCCGGATTTGATGCAAGTCCTGTAAGATCATGTTCCATATACTCAAAAACAAGGTATAAGCTGCGGGATGTCGGTGATGTTATCAAGCTGTCCAACTTTATTATGTTTGGATGGTTGAGCCTACGCAGAACAAGGATTTCCCTTGACATAAACTTGACACTCTCAGGATCAAGATTGTCGAAACGTACCCTCTTCAGGGCAACAATCTTTTGATTAGTCACATC
The DNA here is from genome assembly GCA_036250425.1 of Stylosanthes scabra. Classification (NCBI taxonomy): domain Eukaryota; kingdom Viridiplantae; phylum Streptophyta; class Magnoliopsida; order Fabales; family Fabaceae; genus Stylosanthes; species Stylosanthes scabra. Next base: position 66,488 of record JASCZI010272088.1, read on the forward strand.
ACGTGCCTTATAAACAGTACTGTAAGTTCCTTGCCCAATCTGTATTACAGAATGTCATAAAAGGATTTATTCAGTGTGATAGACTAAGATCGTCAATGATAAAAACATCAATGTACAATTTGTTTCGTAAGCTTTAAAGTTCACGATTTGCGGAACCCACGAATAACAAATTAAATACACCAGCAAATGACGTCTCTTTGTCATGGTAGAGTTCAAAGAAGCTTAGCAAGCGCATTTACGAAACAGCATTAAGAATTACTTAACAGTTGCATCATAATGCAAACACAGACAGACAAAGAAAGAAAAAGGCATTAGCATCTTACTTTGTTTAACCTTTCGAAAGTATTTGCGCTCCGTGGTATCCATCCCTTGATAGCTTCACCAGCAACAGAAGAAAGCCAAGCAGGCCATCCTGCTGAAACTTGCTCTGCCTCTGTAGCCTTCGGCATCCTTTCAATAGCAGGATGATCAATAACAATCAATTCAGGTTTCTCTATCTTCTTCTTCCCAGTTTGATCATCGTATGATTGAACCGAACCATTGGCATTCTTATCAATTAATGAAACTTTCACATCATTACCATCTAGTGACTTATCTTTAACCCGAACCCCCTCAACCCTCTTCGAGGAATTCAACCGCGAAATGTTCAGTTCCGATGCCCTGGTGCTAGATGACGAGAATTTGTTTGTGATCCCTTCCCTGCTGTCTTCGACAGCCGAACTCTTTGAACATGTGCAACCCATGTTGCAGCAACAAAGTCTATATACAAAATTATCCTTCAAAAAATAACTAGGATTGCCACTCACCAGCTACAAAACCATCATCTTCCAACTGCAAACCACAAAATTCATGAAGAGTCACAAACTAAATAAATAAAACTTGGTTGATTTTCATCTATCTAAAAGTAAAAGTTGGAAAATTTTCCTCTATGGGGTCATACAAACACTTTTTTTTTCCATCACATCACAGACCATAAATCACAGATCACAAAACCCCACAATTTCGGAGTCTAATTGAAGATTCCAATTAACCCAATAGAATCAAACACGCAATTCAGAACCCACACACCACGCCAGTAACAGTTAACTGCCATAAAGGATAACACTTTTCACAAGGAAAATCAAAGGGGAAAAAAAAAAGAAAAGCAAAATTCAACAAAGAAAAAAAAAATCATTATACAGTAATAACTACACTGAAAAAGACAATTTAACCATCAAATTAGAAAATAAAAAATTAAAAACAAAATATACCTTGGGTGGTGACAGGAACTTAGAAATGGGATTAAGGAGGGGTTAAGAATGGGATCAGAAGCATAAACAACAGGTGTGAACTAAAAGTTTCAACAACGCGTATTCAGAAACATTAAAATAAAGAGAGAAAAGAAAAAGAAACGGAAAAAATCAGAGAAAGAGAAAGGGAATTTTTATGATGAAGCATAAAAAAACAACAACCTTAGACGGCTTTTTGCCGGCTATGCTGAGTCAAAAGAGAAAAGTTTCTCTCTCTAGAATTGAGAGTGAATGAGTGAGTGAGAGTGATGATGACTTCATGAATCCACCATGTTTTTGGTGATGGCAAAGAACGAATGGTGTTGGTTTCAGTGTTCAAAGTTGAAAGCTTTCTTCAAAGCAGGTCGTTGAGTTCTGTTTTGGAACATGAATGCAATGCAGGGGGGGCGCATTAAACGAGTTTTTAATTCCATTTAACTTTCTTTTATTTCTTATTAGGTAATTTTTTATTTCATTCCTTTATTTCCTTCTTTTTTTTTTTATGAGATTACTATTTAGTATTTACTAGTTGCTAATTAGGTCATAAATAATTAAATATCCAGCTATTAACAATCTTGAAATTGATATGGATAATGGATTATTATTTATTTGTTTAATAAAAAGATTTTGAATCTAAATAAATAGCAAAAGAATTTATGGGTATCCAAAGATGACTTTTATTTAGAAAGCCAAAATAATTCTTAAAATATATTTCGGTGATAATTTATTTATATTAAGTTATAAATATTTAGTGGGTGTTTGTTTAAAAATCTAAAAAATCATATTTTATTTGAAATATTACATTCAACTATTATAAAAATAAAAAGTAAAAATTGTTCGTGCATCTATATATTCATACATAGTTGTAAAAACCATACCGATCATCAAATCGATGAGGCTATTAGTTTACTGGTTTAAAAGTTCAATCGTTAAATCACTGGTTGAATTTAAATCAGTCTCAAATAAATAAAAAATATAATTTAAAAAAAATTTAACATTAAAATTTAAAATACACGTCTTTAACGAGCATAAAATCTTAATTCCTATTATAAAAATAATTTTTTGTAACTATTATATATATTATTTAAATATTTAATAGATATTATATAATTATAAATAGAAAAATATATTATAATTAATTAAAATTATTTTTTTAATTTATAGATGTTCAGTAAAATTTAATATTTATTTAAATAATTATTTATAATTAAAAATATAGTTAATTTAAGAAATAATGATTATAAATTAAAATTAAAATTAAATAACAATAAAAATAACTTAGGATAATTGAGGAAAAGAATTACAAAATAGGTTTTATCAATTATCAACGGTAATGCTATATGTATCATTTTACATCTTTGTATACACCATTTTTAACACGAAAAAATATAAACATCAGCATATAAATTTTATTTTTCTATGCTAATATTTACATTTTTCCATGTTATAAATAGTATATATAAATATGTACAATGATACACATAGATTAATTCAATTATCAATTACTCATAATTATAGATGCTTGGAAGCAAGGTTCTGAAAACCGGACCGGTCATCGAACCGTTCGAGCAAGAGGTTAGAGGTTTTTGAGGTCCGATCGGTTCAACCGGAGGTTCGACCGTTTTAAATAACCGTTTTATAATAAAATAAAATATAAAATAAAAATAATGATAAAAAATAAAATTTCCTCATAAGTTACAACAGTGGTTCTAAAATACAACTTATAAATTCAAATAACAAACCATGGTTCTGAAATACAACTCATAAATTCAAATAACAAATCAAGTATCCGTAGACCAAAACAAAAACTAACATTAAAGATTATAAATTTATAATCAATCATCAAAATCAGCAAAACACTTCGTAAATTTGCATGTTACGCCTAAGTTCTATGATTTCTTTATAAGAGGAATGCAGCCATTACAACACTACTGGCCCATCAGAGACACCACCATGTGCACTTCTCTTAAGTTTGCTGTGGAATGGG
>JASCZI010272089.1:1606-13656 GCA_036250425.1 Stylosanthes scabra
AGCCTCGACGGACTATTAGCCTACTCAATTTTTTTTAAAAAAATATAGTTAAATTCATTAAAAATAATCTAATAAATAATAATTTATCTAAAATTGGAATAAAAAATAGTCTAATTTTTTAATATATATTTTTTTAAATTATCAATGTTAATAAACGTTTAAATATATTATTTTAAAATATAAAATAACTATATAACAATATAAAATAAACAAAGAAATCAAAATGACAATTTTTAATATTCATAAATATTTTGTAAATTAAAAGTAAAAAATACCTTGGCTCAATAGATCGGCTCGACCTACCCTGTTAAAACTCACCGATTCGGCAGTGCAGGTTTGACGGACTTTTTTTATTCGGCATGTTCAAAATTCTAGCCCAACTCGCCTTTTTGGCGGGTTTGACGGATCGACTCGGCGATTTCAGCTCGTTTTGCCACTTTTAACTGCTGGGTCGAGCGCCTTCGTGTTAATGTTTTTATATTAATTTTTAAATGGTTATTTTACATTTAATTATAATATGCACACAAAAATAGCCATTATATACACATATAAGAGATAAAATTAAAAAAAAATATTACGTTAACATTTGTAAAATAAAAATAGACAAAAGAATATAAAAAAATTTAAAGTATTTAAAAATGATTCTCAAATAAATTATTTTAGTTTTCTTATATTTTATAAATAGATAAATAATTTTTCAACTATCATTGTATGTATAAATAATTTTAATATATATAATTATTAAATAAAATATAATTAATTAAAATACGTAATCTCAAATATTTAAATTTCAGAATTAACATTTTTAATTTTTTCAACACCACTTAAAAAAAAAATATCATATTATGCTATTAATGTTTTTCAACACCACTTAAATATATGGTCTCAAATATTGTGATATTGAAGTTTGTGTAATAATTATAATCATGATGAGAAAAATGAACTTCTAGATATTACAAAAATTCAATTGTCCTCACTAAAAGATATTCTAGTGTCTTTATAGTAGAATTTTCCTAATATATATTATAAATATATAGTTACATATGTCATTTTATAAATGATAAATTAAATATGATAACTTAGATATACTACCTCTAATTTATAAATTTATAAATAGATTTTATCTAGAGTTTTCACTTCAAATAAATCTCCACAAGCACAAGTCAAAAACAGAAACCTCAATCAATTTCTTTCAATCAATTTATTGATTTAGTGTAGCTAGACACAATGAAGGCAGCACTAGTTTCTCTCCCCCTCGTCTTTGTTTTTTGCTTGGTATGGTAATCAGCAAGTTCTGGACACAATGACAACCCCATTTTCCCCGGGTCGTGAGTACTACATTTTTTTCTCGGAAAAATCAAAAACTCAAAGTGTCCTGTTACTATCCTTCAAAATTATTTGGAGATTCACAATAGCTTCCTTATGAAATTCACTATTCCAGGAACGAGTACTTTGGAGTAGTACTCTGTTGGAAATCGAGTTCACAAAAAAGCCAGACCGTGTAGAATCTTCTAAATGGATTGTGTTTGTTGATAAAATTAAAACCTTGAAAGCTTGCATGGGCATTGGTAGCGAGAAAGACCATCCTCAAGGGCTAACTTTCTCAGGCACATTCAAGATTTAGAAGTATAGATGGGTTACAAGCTCCCCTTCTATACTTCAAATTCACCAAGTTCTTGTGATATTATTGGAACGTATGATAATTATGAAGGTGGAAAGCGTTTGATGATTATTAGGCCTTTGATATTGAGTTCATAGATTCCATTCCTTTAATTTGAATTTGAAGTTGTTAATTATCTCATGCATGAAAAACGCGTCTTGAATGAATAATCATCATAGTTTTTCTCGTGATACATTCTGCTGGTTAATGTGGTTATTATAGTTGCAAGCAACCAGAATAATTAATCTTGATGCAAAAAAATGTTTAACTTCAACGCCTCCGTACATCCTATTTACATCTCCATACAGGAACACTACATGTAACAATATACACTTCGATACATTCTATTTACAATAAGAAAAAAGTAAATATCAACACAAAAAATTATAACACACATAAATACAACATCTGATAGCATAGAAAAAATTAAAATAAAAAAATAAAAAATATATAAAAATATACATTGGACAGTGAGACCATAAATTAATTTATAAATATAATAACCTTTCGCTAGTTGTAGAGTATGATTTGTGTCTTTATTGTTTTCGATTTTGTAAAGATATACTGCCTTCAACTTTTCAATTTTGTCATTTTGAGTGCATGTTATAGGTTACCTCGTAAAATAGTGTTATTTTTGTTGCATCGCGAAGAAACAAAGTTTCTGTTGAAAAAAAAAATTGAAGAGAAGTTCACAGAAAAAGTACTCTCTCTCTCATACTCCAAGCGATGCGCTTCTCCCTCACCAGGAGGAAGCTCACTCTCGTTTTCACAGGTAGAGGGCCGTGGCTGCTGCCTAACCCAAGGCGGTGTCCCTTCTCTTTTTCTTTCCCTTCTCTTTTCTCCCTTTCTCCTTTCTTTTTAAGTATCTTCTCCTCTCCTCTTCTCTTCTCTTCTCTTCTCATCTTTTCTTTTATGTCTCTTTTCTTCTCCTTTGACTTTCTCTTCTCCTTCCTTTTTTTCCTAGTTTCTTTAACTTTTTTTGACTTTACTATTTTTGATTTTTTCTGCTATGGATAGATCTGAGATCCAGGTCTAGATCTTAAATAATTCTTTTATGGTGCTTTTCTCGCCGTCTTACAGTGCTTTTTATTCCTTTTGCGACTTATGTTACTATAATGGTTCAGATCTCTTTAAACCTACGAGGAAAACATTATGAAAAATTGTTTTTGTTCATAGGAAAAACTTTGGATTCGGAGAATATACAGTCTTATGTAGAGAAGAAGGAAAAATGTCCTACTATATTGCAGCATATTTATGTAGATCCAAAAATAAAGAAGACCAACAATTATCTCAGTTTTGCAGTTTAAGATCTTTAGTGATGGAACATTGCGCCTCCTCTCGAATATAATCCTACACGTAAGATATTTATTTTCTTTTACTCAATATTAAACTAATATTGTTTATGATATCTATAACTGACGTTTGATTCTCTATGTATGAAAATTATCTTTCTATAAAAAAAAAATAAGTTTTCAATTTTGTCGTCCAATGGCATTTTAGATTGAGTTAAACGTTAATCGGTAAGAATATTGACACAAATAAAGTATATCAGGAACAAAATAAAATAAAATTAAATCTTAAAAATATTTTTATAAAAAAAAATCACAAAAACATTATAAAGAAGGGCAGATTCAGCATTGATGAATCGTGAATGTCGTTGACAAAAATTGAACTTTTGGTTTTGAATCGTTCACACGTAGAAGACATTTTGTGGTATGGTCCTTGAACCTTGGCTACCACGTGGTTGCATGCATGCATGTTTAATTTTCTGAGTCGTTTTGCAGCAATCACAGATGTGGGCCTCTAATAAAGAGGAGTCGTTGGGAGAAATTTAATTCTGCATGCATTTTTATTATGTTACTAAGTTTGATTTTACTATAGATTAAATTAGGGACCCATTAAAATATTATAAAAATCAATTTTTTTTTTATCTATATATACTTTATTTTATTATCAAAACTTTGAAGATCTGTCACTAATTTGCTTTATGGGTTTTGGGTCGGACATAAGTAACACCTAATATGGATAATGATCAACATATCATCATGATGGTTAATTGGAACATATATTGAAGTGAAAACAAATAATCCATTTTGACAAATGACAAATGACAAAAGCTAGCTAGGAGGAACCCTAAATCCTAAAACACAAGCATGCATGTTGGTTTTTGCTCTATTATTTATTGAATGAAAAACTTAGTTTTGATTGAATTCAAATAAAATTGATAATTAATAATTATTAGATAATAATTTAATTAAATATTTTAAATCATTAAACTATATAATAAACATTAAATTCAATACTTTTAATTATAGAGTTTTGATTTCTCGTTATATATGAAAATGAAATTACTTAACTTGATTTAAAAATTTAAGTTAATAAGAATAGCAACATAAATAATTATATTTTTAAGTATTAACACATAAATATTAATGTATTTATATTTTACATACATTACGAATACACTCTTTGTTAGGTAATTATTAAAAATTTAGTTAACATTAATCAATAACTTAAATTAGATATTCTATCTATTTAAATTTCATATATTCAGTTTCTAATAAAATAAAAAATTGACTCATTGTTTAATGTTTTTGGTTAATTATCTATATTTTCTATACGGATATAAACTTTGAAGTAAAAAATCTTGAAAACAAAGATATGCTAGTTAATTAAGTAGTGATAAAAAAAAATATGCTAGTTAATTAAGTAGTGATAAAAAAAAATATAGAGTATAAAATATTCCTTTGCAAAATTAATAATGTTATTCATTTATAACAGGGAAGGTCTACTACGAGGAGATTATAACTATTTTCTAATGAGGATATTTGTCTGATCCAATGAGCTGTTGACACGTGTCATTATTGAGTATGAGATCATGTGCCTGCCATAAATTCAGAATGATTCACTTTCCACTTGTTACCTAATGATAAGCCTAACTCATGTGTCATCACTAAAAGATCAGAATGGTATCATCATACTAAAATTTTCCTTATAATAGAATAGAATCAACCAAAATACAACCATAAAATCTAATAGTTTAATTATCTATATATCCTCCTATTTTTGAGAAACAAATTTAATTATAAAAAAATCTCAAATAACCCTTAAACACATAAATAAAGCCCAAAAGAGAGACATTGACATTTGAAGAAATAATATGAGAGAAACAAAATTTAAAATGTGTTTCTTGCAATTATTTAAATAATTTTTAAGTATAATAAGAATAACTCTAATAATGAAAGAGTTTAATGGATATCTAATTGCATTGAATGTAAGGATCCACACACAGACTCCTATAAATAGAAGTTGAGCCATGAAGCATAAACACATACACAAACACATCATAGTATCTCCCACTAATTAATAGCTCAAGATTGTTTTTGTTCCAAAAAAAAAACACCATGAAGCTTGCATTGCTTGCTCTGTTTGCCTTGTCCACCACGCTGCTGCCATTAGCCATGGCGCTAATGGCACCAGAACAAGTGATGGACACGAGCGGTAACGCCATTTTTCCTGGCCGAAATTTCTACATCATGCCAGCCCTCTTTGGCGTTAACGGTGGTGGAGTCAAATTCGGCATCACCGGTAACCAGTTCTGTCCGGTTACCGTCCTGCAAGATTATTCCGGAGTTGAAATAGGTGCTCCAGTGAAGTTCGCCATTAAGCAAGACATTGGCCCCGGCATGATCTTCACCGGAACTCCACTTGCTATTTCATTTACATACTCACCTGGTTGCGTCGGAGCTCGGGAATGGGTGGCTATTGATGATGATTCAGAAGCACCAGCATTTGTGGGTTTTGGTAATCATATATACTATTCTGGCCAGAGAATCATTGATGGTGTTTTTAAGATTGAGAAAGCTGGACAAATTGGTTTTTACAAGCTTGTGTTTTGTCCCACTGCAACTGCACCACCTGGTTTGTGTTATGATATTGGGAGGCGCAATGATAGGTATGGATGGCGTTTGGTTCTTCTGAAGGATGAAGTAGAAGATGCTGCCTTTACAGTTGTGTTTGTAGATGCTGGTAATGGTAATAATGGAGGCTACTCCATTATTGCATGAATCAAATGATCACCATAATATATGCTACTAGTGTATGGTAGTTCTAATTAAGTTATGAAAATAAGTAAGTGTGACAATTGGTCTTCTAATTGTCATGCATATGCATGCATGTATGTGTTGATGTTCATCATCACTTCAGTTGATGATGAATGATTAGTTTGTTAAACTTTTCTTCGTTTGTCTTATGATAATAGCTGCTAATAATAAGTTTTTTTCAAATTTAGTGATGATTATATTCTTCCCTCCGTCATAAAATAATTGTCCAGTTATTATACTTACATACACTAATTAATTGTAACAAAAAAAAAAAAAATTTTACATACGAACACTAATTAATTGAATGAGAAAAATGATAAAATCATCTCTCTCTTAAGAAAAAGAAAAAAACAGCGGAACAACATTAATTCAAATTCTTGGTTTTTCTAAGAGCAAGATATAGTAATAATAATGGAATTAACCTGCGTTTTGCTATATATCCGACCATGAGCTTTTCTATTAAAAGAAAATGAAAAATAATCCATATAATAATAATAATAATAATAATAATAATAATAATAATAATAATTATTATTATTATTATTATTATTATTATTATTATTATTATTATTATTATTATTATTATTATTATAATAGGATATAGATAATAAGATGAAATCCAATTATGATAAAATTATTAGAAAATTAATTAATTCCGTTATGATTGAAAGTTCTATAATTTGATTCTTATTAAATCTAAAAGAAAGAATTTCCTTATAATTAAGATAAAATACATGAAAAGATTTAGGTAAAATAAAATTGTGTGAAAGGGCATGTTAAGGCTTTAACTACTCTGATCTTATTAATTCAAAGCATTTGAAAGAGTGGTTTAATGAAATCTAAGTTTAGTATGCAAAACTTAATATATAGGTATGGCAATTTTACATCTACGCATTATGTGCTATTGTCCTTGGCTAACGCCTGGCTGCATGCATGTTTGCCTCCTTAATTATTACTACACCATGGTAGCGGTTGCAGCAATTACAGATGTGGGCCTCTAATTAAAGACAGTTATTAGGATAAATTTCATGCATGTGACATTAGATATTTATAGAAAAAAAAATTTGTTTGGTGTTAATAGTGATAATGTTTTTTTTTCTTATTTATTAATTACTATTGAAGTAAATATATAATTATAAATATTATTTAATATAAAATTATATATGTTAAATTAAATATGATAATCCAAATTATGCTACCTCTAGTCTATAAATTTATTATAAATAGATTTGAGAGTTTACACTTCAAATAAATCTCCACAGACACAAGTATAAATAGAAATCTCAATAAATTTCTTTCAATCAATTTATTGATTTAGTGTGGCTAGACACAATGAAGGCAGCATTAGTTTCTCTCCCCCTCTTCTTTGCTTTATGCTTGGTCTTTGCAGATCAGCAAGTTCTGGACACAAATGGCAACCCGATTTTCTGCAATCGCGAGTACTACATATTGCCAACCATATGAGGCCCACCGGGCGGCGGATTAAAGCTCGGCAAAACCGAAACTCAAAGTGTCTGGTTACTATCCTTCAAGATTATTCCGAGATTAACAATGGCTTCCCTGTGAAATTCACCATTAAAGGAACTAGTACCCTGGAGATCTACGAAGGCACCCGCGGTTGGAAATCGAGTTCACAAAGAAACTAGACTTTGTAGAATCTTCCAAATGGATTGTCATTGTTGATTACTTAAAACGTTGAAAGCTTGCGTGGGCATTGGTCGTGAGAAAGACAATCCTCAAGGGCTAACTTTTTCGGGGACATTCAAGATTGAGAAGTACGGATTTGCTCCTCTTCTGCACCTCGGATTCACCTCCTTGTGATACTATTGGAATGTATGATAATTATGAAGGTGGAAAGCTTTTGATTGTAACTGCTCCCTGAAGCCGGGACGTCGTTTGGCTTCACCAATCTTAGCGAGGTTAACAACCCCACTATGGTGATAATAGCCAAATAACTCACCTTGGTTGGCCAAGCCAAGGATATTAAACTAACCTCTTACTCTAAAGAGATCCTAGAGGACAATAAGCACAAAGCTTATATGAAAGAAAGTGTATATCATTCAACTTATGTCACAAAAGAGTACAAGTACTTATTTACAGTAGTAAGGAGGAGGGGAGCCTTTGAGAGTTAGTCAATGTGGGACTAACTCCAAGGCTTAATATAACATCTGTAACCAATTCTTATACTAATTCAATATAATAACTCAACAATTAACTATATTATTATTATTATAACCAAGATGCTCCCGCATCATTCTCCCTAGGTTGGAAGAGACTCGATGCTATCTTTTATTAGTTCCTCGTCTTCTCCATGGTAAGGTGACAAGTCAGCAACATTAAAGGTGGCAGATACTCCATAATTTCCTGGAAGCTCAATCTTGTAAGCATTATCATTAATGCGTTCCAAGACTCTAAACGGTCCATCTGCTCTTGGTGATAACTTTCCACGAGACTGAGGAAATCATTCCTTCCTGATGTGAATCCATACCAAATCTCCGACGTTGAAGATAGTTGACCTCCTATGTTTGTTGGCTTAGGCCTCATACCGAGCAGTCTGGCGCAATATCTTCTGTCGTACATCCTCATGGAGCTTCTTGATTTGTTTAGCGCGCTCATCAGCATTTGCACTGAATTCTCGAGGAGTTGGTAATGGTGGAAGGTCTAGAGGACTCAAGGGTCGATTTCCATATACCACTCAAAAGGACATTTCCCTGTCATCTGACTGACAGAGTTGTTGTAAGAAAATTCGGCTTGTGGTAATACTAGATCCCATTGGCGAGGGTGTTTGCCTACAAAACTTCGTAGCAAGTTTCCTAGGCTTTTGTTGACCACTTCAGTTTGACCATCTGTCTGCGGATGACTGGCTGAGCTGAACTGCAGACGAGTTCCCATTTTTCTCCATAAAGTTCGACAAAATTGACTCATGAACTTCACGTCACGATCTGAAGTGGTTGTTTGAGGGATACCATGAAGACGCACAATCTCCTTAAAATACAAGTCTGATATATGGGAAGCGTCACCAGTCTTGTGACAAGGTATAAAATAAGCCATCTTTGAGAACCTGTCGACAACCACCATGACAGAATCTTTTTTCCTTTGAGTTCTAGGCAATCCCAAGACGAAGTCCATGCTAACATCTTCCCATGGAGCCCTTGGAACAGGTAATGGGGTATACAAGCCAGTATTTTGATTCCCACTTTTAGCAATGTGACAAATGCGACACCTCTAAATGTGGCGGATGACATCCCGCTCGAGTTTGGGCCAATAGAATTTTTCCTTTACTAGAGCCAAAGTTTTGTCTCTTCCAAAGTGTCCAGCTAATCCCCCATCATGAGTTTCCCAAATGATTGACTGGCGCAATGAGCAACGAGGGGTGCATAGTTGGTTACTTTTGAAGAGATAGCTTTCTTGAAGGAAGAACTGACAAAATGGCTGTTGAGAGCAACTCTTCCAAATTTCTCCAAAATCTTGATCTTCCTCATATAACTCTTTTATGATCTCGAACCCAACAACATTGAATTGTAGGGTGGAAAGGAGAACATGCCGTCGGCTTAAGGCATCAGCGACCTTATTTTGAGTGCCAGCTTTATGCTTGAGGAGAAATGGAAATGACTGTAAGAACTCACTCCAAGCAGCATGTCGTCGATTCAGCTTCTGTTGAGAGTTGAGATGCTTAAGAGCCTCATGATCGGTATATAGGATGAATTCACGTGGTAGTAAATAATGACTCCAGTGGCTCAATACTCGCACGATTGCATAAAACTCCTTATCATAGTTAGAAATCTTCATTTTAGCATCGTTGAGCTTTTCACTGAAGAAGGCAATAGGTCGGCCTTCTTGTGAAAGTACAGCACCAATTCCATCGTTTGAAGCATCACAATCAACTTCAAACATTGAATCAAAATTGGGAAGTGCAAGCACATGAGCGGTAGAAATCCTTTCCTTCAATGCCTCAAAGCTTTCTTGAGCCTTCGTACTCCATGTAAAAGTATCATGTTTGAGACATTCAGTAAGAGGAGCAGCAATGGAGCTAAAATTCTTGATGAAGCGTCGATAGAAGGAAGCTAGTCCATGGAAACTCCTTATGTCGTGTAATGTTTTTGGAGTAGGCCAGTTGACAATAGCATCAACTTTGCCTTGATCCACCTCAATGCCTTGACTCGTCACAATATAGCCCAAGAACATGATTTTATCATTCAAGAAATCACATTTCTTAAGATTAGCATAGAGCTTTTGTTCTCGAAGCACCTCAAATACTTGTCGCAGATGAACTAAGTGCTCATCACGAGCCTTGGTATATATTAGGATATCATCAAAATAAACAACAACAAACTTGCCAATAAAGGATCGAAATACCTGATTCATCAAGCACATGAAGGTACTAGGTGCATTAGATAGGCCAAACGGCATAACCGTCCATTCATACAATCCATCTCGCGTTTTGAAAGCGGTTTTCCATTCATCTCCAGGTCTCATCCGGATTTGATGATAGCCACTCCTCAAGTCAATTTTCGAAAAGATAACAGCACCATGCAATTGATCCAGCAAGTCATCAAGTCGAGGAATGGAGAATCTATATTTGATGGTGATCTTATTCACAGCACGACTATCGATGCACATTCGTCATGAACCATCTTTCTTTGGAACTAGCAGAGCAGGTACGGCGCAAGGACTAACGCTTTCTCTGACTAGGCTTTTGTCTAAAAGTTGCTCCACTTGGCGTTGCAGTTCTTCATGCTCCTTGGGACTCATACGATAGGCCGGCTTGTTTGGAATCACCAAACCAGGTATGAAATCAATGGCGTGTTGAATATCTCGCACTGGAGGTAGTTCGGAGGGAATTTCCTCAGGGACTACATCGGCAAATTCTTCTATTAAAGGCTTAACATCCTCATGTAAGGATGATATTGCCTTATTTTCTTCACATATTAACAGCATACACAGCAGGCTGGACTTTCGATGAGCTTTATTGAGAGTTGACCTTGTGATTAGTGAGGGCTCAACTTCTTTCTCTTGATTATCATGCTTCAGTGGAGTCAACATGATCTTCACGCCATCCTTGTAGAAAGAGTAAGTATTCTTGAATCCATCATGGATAGCTCGACGATCATATTGCCAAGGACGCCCTAACAGCAAGTGACATGCGTCCATTGGGATGACATCACACCATACTTCATCTTTGTATTTGCTTCCAATAGAGAATTGAAATTGACATCGCTTCGTCACTTTGACTTCATTCCCCTTTCTCAGCCATTGTAATTTATAAGGATGAGGATGCTCTTTTGTTGGAATCTTTAGTTTCTCCACCATGTAGGATGCAACAACATTCTCACAACTGCCAGAGTCAATGATGACTTTGCAGACCTTCCCTTGGGCAGTGCACCTTGTGTGGAAAATGTTATGGCGGAGCCAATTTTCATCTTCAATTAGCATGGCAGTGTTCAAGATACGACGAACCACCAAAGCTTCACCACAATCGGCTGAAACCTCCTCTTCAGCATCATGCTCGACCATGTCTTCTTCCCCGTGCTTGTCTTGTGGGTCTTCATTGTCTTCTTCTTCCATTAGGGTGATAATTCTTCGATTTGGACAATCAGCAGCGAAATGTCTGAAACCTTGACACTTGAAACACCTTTTCTTGGAATCATTAGAGCGAGAAGAGTTGTTCTCCTTATTGTTTTGTGATCCTTTTGAAGGGCCTGCCTTGGAAGATTGTTGAGGAGTCCCTTTTTGCTTCGGGGTATTGTCCACCTCCTTCTCCTTTAAATAACAGTTGCTCTTCTTTTGCGTGATCTGTTTTTCAACCTTCACAGCTAGTCTTGTAACATCATCCAACGTCCAAAATTGTTGAAGTTGGACAATGTTTGCAATATCTTCGTTAAGCCCTCCAAGAAAGCGAGCAACGGTTTGTTCTTCAGGCTCTTGGATATCACACTTCATCAGTAGTTCTTCAAATTCCATAGCATATTCTTCCACGGTTAGGAATTTTTGCTTCAAGCTATGAAATTTGATAAAGACTTCTTGCCTGTAGTGTTCGGGGAGGAATTTTCTCTTGAGCTCTCGTCGCATCTTATCCCATGTCTTGATCTTGCTCCTTCCTTCTCTTTCTCGTTGACGCTTGAGGTTCTCCCACCATATGGATGCGTGCTTCTTTAGCTTGACCGCCACAAGCTTTACTCGTTTGTCGTCGGGGACATCCTTCAATTCGAACACCCTCTCAACAGTGCAAAGCCAATCGATGAAATCGTCTGGTCGTAGTCTCCCTTCGAACTCAGGAATATCAACTT
>JASCZI010272089.1:24456-45755 GCA_036250425.1 Stylosanthes scabra
GTGACAGCTATGCAAGAAGAAATGCAAGCATTACATAGAAATAATACTTGGAAGTTCGTGCCACTTCCTGAAGGACGGAAAGACATTGGAAACAAATGGGTCTTCAAAATCAAGCGCGATAGTAATGACCAAGTTGAGCGTTATCGTGCAAGACTGGTGGTCAAAGGATTTGCTCAGAAAGAAGGTATCGACTTCAACGAGATATTTTCTCCGGTGGTGAGAATTACTACAATAAGAGTAGTTCTTGCCATGTGTGCTGCATTCGACTTACATCTAGAACAATTAGATATAAAGACGGCTTTTCTTCATGGTGATCTTGAAGAAGAAATTTATATGCTCCAACCTGAAGGCTTCGAAGAACTAGGAAAAGAAAACTTAGTTTGCAGGTTAACCAAATCTCTGTACGGTTTAAAGCAGGTGCCGAGGTGTTGGTACAAGAGATTTGATTCCTTAATCATAAGCCTTAAGTACAACAGGCTGCAGTCGGACCATTGTACGTACTACAATAGGTTCGGGGATAATGACTTCATCATTTTGCTGTTGTACGTGGACGACATGTTGGTGGTAGGCCCCAACAAAGATCGTATTCAATAATTGAAGGCTCAGTTGGCTAGGGAGTTCGATATGAAGGATTTAGGACCTGCAAACAAGATTTTGGGGATGCAAATTCACCGAGACAGAAAAGATAGGAAGATTTGGCTATCCCAAAAGAATTATTTGAGGAAGGTCTTGCTGCGCTTCAACATGCAAGAGTGTAAGCCAATCTCTACCCCATTTCCTATCAATTTTAAATTATCCTCAGATATGTGCCCTAGCAATGAAGTAGAGAGGATGGAAATGTCTCGAGTGCCGTATGCATCAGCAGTGGGAAGCCTTATGTATGCCATGATCTGTACTAGACCAGATATCGCTCAAGCAGTTGGATTGGTCAGTAGATTCATGGCGAATCCAGGAAAAGAGCACTGGAGTGCGGTGAAGAGGATCTTGAGATACATCAAGGGAACCTCGGATGCTGCATTATGTTTTGGAGGATCTGAGTTTACAATCAGAGGTTACGTGGACTCTGATTTCGCAGGGGATCTTGACAAAAGGAAATCTACTACAGGCTATGTGTTTACACTTGCAGGAGGTGCAGTAAGCTGGTTATCTAAGCTACAATCTGTTGTAGCGTTGTCTACTACAGAAGCGGAATACATGGCAACTACGCAATCTTGCAAGGAGGCAATTTGGTTACAAAAGCTATTGGAGGATCTCGGGCACAAACAGGAGAAAATCCAAATATTCTGTGACAGTCAGAGTGTCTTGCATATTGCAAGGAATCCAGCTTTTCATTCGAGGACAAAACACATAGGAGTTCAATATCATTTTGTTCGTGAAGTAGTGGAGGATGGTAAAGTGGATATGCAGAAAATCAACACTAATGACAACCTTGCGGATATTATGACAAAGCCAATCAACGCAGATAAATATGATTGGTGCAGATCTTCTCTTGGCCTACTGAAGATGTGAGCAGCATGAACATACCAAAATAATAATTTTGAGTGGGAGAATGTAGAAGACAAAATTATTATGTTGGTAAAAGAAGAAAGATTTTTTGAAGTATCATAATTACGTGAATAGTAAAAAATAGAAGATATTAAAAAAGTGTAATTATAAGCAATGATTACAAAGTAAAAAAAAAAAAAAAAAGAAAGAAAGAAGAAGAATCCACGGCCATACACATATATAAATATGTGATGGGGTGTGTGTTTTTGTGTGTGTCAAGTGAAGAAGAGAGTGAGTGAGTGGAAGTGTGAGTTGAAAGAAAAAAGTGAGTATGTGAGGTGTATGGTGAGGAATATGAGTGAGGGTGCACATTAGAAATGTGTAGTGAAGATTCATGGTGAGGTGCAAGAGAGTGAGTGCACTATAAAAAGTGTTGTAAATTTTCTCCTTATAATTGAGAGCTTGTAATTTAATCACTTAGTCAGTGTATTCCCAAAATTATCCAAAGTTAAAATTATTGTGTTCAGCTCCGCCTATTTCTCGACCTTAAATTTTAATTATGTTATTCTGCTTCAATTACTCTGGTACCTAACATACTCCTCTTGCTACCTTGTATATTCACATATTGTGATATATTCTTTATATTATGTTATATAATAATTACAATAATATTATATATAGGTTTATTTTGTTGAATCAAATTCAATTCAATTATTTATTTTTTATTTAATAAATAAAATTAAACCTAAAATTATTATAATAATTATAATATTTCTTGTTTTTTCTTGGACTGAGCTTAGTTCTTTTTCAATTAGGAGGCATGTCAGAAATAGAAAGAGCTAATTTTTTTTTAATTTTTGTAAATACAAGCCCCAATAATAATAATAATAAAAAAAAAAACTCCAAAAAGGTACTACGTACCTAACAGTTTTAATTTTCCTCTTAACCATTAGTTTTGCCCCACTATTATTTCTTGATAAGAGCTACTAGCTTCTATAGTAGTTTATATATTATAGAGTAAGTTGTCAAAGTTAATTACTTTGAACTACACATCAGACAGCAGACAAATACAATACCGATATGAAACTAAGGTCGTGCCCAGCGTGGAACAATAAAATATTCATCAATAAATCTAGTCTTTTGTTATTACACCTCGTGGAGCATGAACCACCAATTGCTACTTTTATAATTAATTTATCAAATATTATTTATTATTTGCATATAGACCATTATTTTAATTTATCTAAAACATAAACAGTTGGATAGAATAAAGTATATAACTTAATATATATTTAACATGTTTTTTATATAACAATTTTTTTTTAACAGAATTTTTTCTTTCTTTACTTTACCTTATATATAAATTGTTTTTTAGAATAATAAAAATAAAACTATAAACATTTTGATTATAAAAATTTTGATAACATGTTACAAAATCACTTATATCCAAAAACTTCAAATATTAAATAAAATCACGTGAAATATTTATACATCTATAATATAGATCTAGACAAAAAAAAAAAAAAAAATTATAATATAGATCGTCATCAAGATGGATGGGTTAATTATTGATGCACATCATTGAAGTGAAAACAAATCCATCATTTTCAAAATATGTTTCATGTATTGCTATTGGATTCTTCTATCTATAAATAGAGTTAAGACTTAAGAGTGGCTTCAAACACACCACAAGTCAAAAACAGTAACACAAACAAATTTCTTTTAAAATGATGAAGCCAACACTAGTTTCTTTCTTCCTCCTCTTTGCCTTTCCCTTGGCCTTTGCCCAACAAGTTTTGGACATAAATGACAACCCCATTTTCCCCGGCCGCGAGTACTACATTCGGCCAGCCATAAGAGGCCCACCGGGAGGCGGAGTAAGGCTCGCAACAACTGGGAACTCAAAGTGTCCAGCTACTGTCCTTCAAGACTACAATGAAGTTATCAATGGCATCTCTGTAAAATTTACCATTCCAGGAGTAAGTACCCTCGAGATCTACGAGGGTACTCCATTGGAAATCGAGTTCACAAAGAAGCCAGATTGCGTGGAATCTTCTAAGTGGATTATTTTTGTTGACAATGATATCGGGAAAGCTTGTGCCGGCATTGGTGGTGCAGAAGACCACCCTGGCCAGCAAACTTTCCCGGGAACATTCAGCATTAAGAAGTACAATTTCGGGTACAAGCTGGTGTTCTGTGTTGCTGGCTCATCAACTTGTTTGGATATTGGACGGTATGATGTTGGTGAAGGTGGAAGACGTTTGAATCTGACTGAGGGTGAGGCCTTTGACATTGTGTTTGTAGAGGCTAGTTCTGACAATAATGTAATAAAATCCGTAGTTTAATTTGAATTTGAGATTATCAATTGTCTCATGCATGGAAAAGGTATGTAGGGTTGAATGAATAATCATCATAATTTTTCTTGCGATGCATTCTGTTGATTACAGTTGTAAGCAGAATCTTGATGAACACATTTAATAAATGCAATGACTTTTTCTTCTCTGAGTCCCTTTCTTGGATATGGAAGTAGCTTCATGAGTTAATGTAACACAATTATGGAATTATTGCACTCATTGGTTCATCAAATTTTGTTTGGAAAAGTTATATATAACTGATAGCTTGTGTTAAAAGTTATCACTCAATTTAGATTAGTCTAGTGGTCGATTAATTATCCACTTGAAATTATTAATAAATTGCTCTTGTATTTTTTAAAAATTAATTGGTGACATATTTGATAAAATTAAAAAACTTTTTGTATAAAATTGGAACATAATAAAACTTAAATAGAAAAAAACATATTTTACTATAAGATTTTGTTGTTTATAAATAAGCGCGCACAGAAAAGAAAATGGGAAAAAACTCCAAGAGTTACTTCCATACATATTTTTTGTGGGCCAATTATTTCTTGCTAAATGCCAACAGCCACTAGCTCCTATATATAGTAGTTTATATATATCAGACAAATAACATATACAACACCCATATGAAACTAAGGTCGTGCTCAGCGTGGAACAATAAAATATTCATCAATATATTCATCAATAAATCAATAGTCTTATTTCTTTTTTAACTAATTTTTTATTGTTGACTAAATCAATAGTCTTTTGTTATTACACCTCATGGAGCATGAACCAGCAATTTAATTAGTACTTCTAAAATTAGTTTATCAAATATTCTTTATTTGCCTATAGACTGTTCAATTTATCTAAAAAATAAACTGTTCAATTTATCTAAAAAATAAACAGTTGGGTATATATAATAAAGTATATAAATAATTATATATTTATTATTTTTTATATATCAGTTTTTTTACATATTTTTTATTCTTTGTTTTATCTTATATTTCAAAAAAATATCCGTAATATTAGCTAATAGAAACTTTTCTTTTCTTTTCTCCCTCCTTTTCTCACATAATTTTTCTTCTTCTTGACTCCTGATTATATAGTTGGTCATTATTAATTATGTAATGTTATTGTTTATTTTTTAAAAGTTAATATAAAAATAGAATTTTAAACTTTTTAATTATAAGAACTTTAATGCGTTAATTGATGCAAATAAGCATATTATATATCATCTTAAACTATTAAATAAGGGCACTTGAAATGTGTATACATCTATATAGAAAATCATTATGAATTAATATCGATGGGTTAACTATTGATACATATTATTTAAGTGAAAACTCCATCCTTTTAAGATATGTTTCATATTAAGGTTTTTTTTTTTGTCTGGGCTAGGCCCAACAAAAGAGAAACACCTAGACTACCCAGTGTTTCATATTAAGGCTTAACAGAGGTTTCAACTCCAAAAGGTCAAAAACAGCAACCTAAATAAATTTCTTTCCATCAATTACTTACTCAGCGGTATATTCACAATGAAGCCAGCACTATCTAGTTTCTCTCTCCCTCCTCTTTCCCTTTCCCTTAGCCTTTGCTCAACAAGTTTTGGACATAAATGGCAACCCCGGCCGCGAGTACTACATTCGGCCCACCATGTCCGACTACCGTCGTTCAAAGTTACTTTGTCAACGGCATGCTTGTGAAATTCACGATTCCAGGAGTACGTACCGTCGGAGATCTATGAGGGTACTCCATTAGAAATCGAGTTCAAAAAAAGGCCAAAATGCATAGAATCCTCTAAGTGGATTGATTTTCTTGACCATAATATTGGGAATATTGCGGGACATTGGTGGTCCAAAAGATCACTCTAGTCAGCCAACTTTCTCGGGACATTATTATGAAGTACACTTTTTGGTTCATCATCAACTTGTTGGGATATTGGAAGGTATGATAATGGCGAAGATGATGGAAGGCGTTTGAATCTCACCGAGGGTGAAGCCTTTGACATTGCGTTCGTGGAACCCCGTTACAATAATGTAATAAGATCCCTAGTTTAATTGAATGTGAGACGAATATCAATGGTCTAATGCATGGAAAAGGCATGTAGGGTTGAATGAATAATCATCATAATTTTTGTTACGGAACCCATTGGTCCATCAATTTTTGTTTGGACGACTTTTTCAAAAAAAAAGTGAAGTAACAACATCTCCTTTAATATATATACTCCAAAGTTTAAATTTGTGATTAGACATTTAAATTAACCAAATCACTTAGGAGATATGGTTGGAGTTTGGAAGGATATTCCAACAACTATGAACCAAATTGTTTATATTGAAAAAGTTTTAATTCATATACCTACAAAACTATAAATTAAATAATCAACAATACTATAGATCTGAGTACAAATTATTGTTTTTTTTTTTTTCAGTATTTAACTATTGAATTAAAAGTTATTTAAAAATATAATATTAAACTATAGTAAGCTAAATATAATAGATCATTGACTATAAATATCAATTGATATAAATTAAAATTATTTTAACATAATCATTTCTGTTAATTAATATGTATGTTGTTCTTTTTGTCGTGGTAAAGTATACTAATTACTAAACTATTGTCCCACTAGGAGCTGGTGTGCTTGTTGCTTTTTCCCAATAAATGCCAAAATGCCTGATCTATACAGACATGTGAATATATTTTTGATGAAATTATGCTGAAAAGTCTTCTATATAGCTGACTACTGTAGTTGTAGCTTTTTCATTTTAAGGCACCAATTGTATTTTTTTTAGTTATATAAGTAATTATGCGTTGATTTTTTATTGGTTATAATGTATTAATTCTGTAATTTTTTTTTCATTTTATGAACATTATTATTATTGTGAAATATAAATAATTAATATTTTTTTTAATATTTTTCTAACCAATAAATTAGCCAATAAAAAATAGAATATCTATAACCATTATTTATAAAATATCCACAATCAAAGAAATAAAATATCCGAAACCTAAAATAATCAACAATTAACAAAAGAAATAGAATATTCAAAATCTATAAACAGAACATCCAAAACCTAAAGAAATAGAATCCAATATAAATTATTGGCTAATATTGACTGATTTTTTATTGATTGTCTAGCATTGTTATATTATTATTAGTAAATTAAAAACAATTTATCTGCATCCTTCTATAGACTTAAGATTTTTAAGATATAATATTATAGATAGACCAAAAAACATTATTATGTGATAAGATGTATTAGAAATAATCATTTATATATTTTTTTCTATCGATTTAAATTTTTAGAAAAAATTAATATTTTTTCTGATAATAATATTACAGAATTATATTTTTTTTTAAACTAAGTCGGATTGGTCCTTGGGATTATGACTAAGGGTGTTCATATATAAAAGAATCATAAACTAATTAATTTGATAAAAAAGTTTTGACAAAATGTTAAATCATTGATCTTTTTAAAATGGTTCGTAAATTATAACCACTTAAAAAAATTAACCAAATATAAAAATCGGTTTGTACATTGGATAAAATCGGTTTGTTAAAAACCGGTTCTAAAATATAGCCAAAAAGGCTAAGGGAAAATAATAGATAATAATCTAAGAAATGAATATAAGTGTAAATATAAATTTTTTTTATTAACTCTAAAAAACAATCCCTTCTCCATGTTCATGAAACATCTCTTCTCCTAGCATTATTGCCTCATAAAAATTATCCTATAACATGAACTCTCTTGTCATTATGCGTTTCAAAACTCTTTCTAAAAAAAAAAAGTACTTACATTATCAACACTAGTTTGTCAGCTTCTGTGTCGATTCATCCATACCATATCCCAAACGAGCGACAATAAGCATTCATCACAACAATATGAAACAAAGATAATTAATTAATTAAATAGCTAAAAATAGAAATAATGAAACCTATAACATAAGACAGGTAAGATATGAAAACTCTAAG
The DNA here is from genome assembly GCA_036250425.1 of Stylosanthes scabra. NCBI lineage: Eukaryota > Viridiplantae > Streptophyta > Magnoliopsida > Fabales > Fabaceae > Stylosanthes > Stylosanthes scabra. The sequence continues at coordinate 32,251 of JASCZI010272089.1, forward strand.
TTAAACCACACAAATTAATCTATACAATAGAAACCTTATCTATATTTTTACGTCACTATAAAAATGTAAAATGTTCTATAGCACCATGCAAATGCAACTACTTTCATAATAAAAATAAAAAAATAACATGAAGAGAGCATCAATTTCCTCCTCCACGTCCGCGTCCGCGTCCACCACCTCCGCCTCGTTCTCGTTACTCTTTTTCTTTACCCTAGCCTTCTCATCAAGCAATAATGCTCAACAAGTGGTGGTGGACACACATGGCGACCCCATTACCGCGGGTGATGGCGAGTACTTTAATATTCAACCACCTGTGTTCGGTTTAGACCTAGGCGGCGGAGTGAGGCTCGGCAAAACCGGGTTCTCGCAGTGCACTAACACAGTCCTACAAGATCCCAACTATCTGGTGACGGGCATCCCGGTGAAGTTCACCAATCTAAGGCCAACCATAAGCGGAGACAATCAGATCTTGGAGGGTAATGTAATAGGGTACCCATATCTTAGTCATTTATTTTGAATAATAATAATAATAAAAAATAATGTTTTAGGATCCGCATAATTCATTTTTTTTTTGTTAAAACTTAATTAATTAGCCTATTTTAACAAACTGATATAAAATATAAACTTCAAATACATCAGCAAAATACTTCTGTAAAACAAAATTACTAACTAATATAAATAAAAATTAGTGTGTCCAGTTTTAGTCTATTAATAATGATGCTACAGTATATAGTCTTTGAGTCCTATAATGTTAATTTTTTAGTTTAAAATAATACCGTATATATTAACATCAAAATAATCTCAACTAATATATATGTCTATTTGAAAATATAGTCTTCTCTTAAAAAATACATCGAATTGAAGGAATTATTTTAATTAATTTTTATCAATTTTGCGGGACTATTTTAAAAGATTTTAAAATTTTTAAGAATCGTTTTGTCATTCACTCAATACAAATTATAAGCAGGCTGTATTGGCTAAGAAAAATAATTATTTTAGATATTTTAAAACTTGAGAGATTAAAATGTTCAATTTTAAAAATTTCATAACTAAATCTTAAATGTACCAACAATGTGTTAGCGTTTGTGCTGCATGTAATTTTGTGAAAGTTTAAAAATTTCGTAGCTTACAAATAAAATCATCGGTAAATTAATTACTATATAAACCTCAGGAACATGTTGTAACCTTTTTATATTCTTATAAGATGATTAATTTGAATATGATTATATGTGTAAATTTGAAAGGTGTTGATTATTGTTACATTACATACAGGAAGCCCATTGGAAATAGAGTTCATAGAATCAGAGAAGCCGAAATGCGTAGAATCATCAAAGTGGGAGGTGCTTATTGACTACCACTTGAGAAGGGCATACATAGGTATTGGTGGTAAGGATGATCATCCTGGAAATTCGGAACCTTTGAAGGGAACATTTAGGATTAAGAATATTGGTATTAAAAATAAGGTGTACAAGCTTGAATTCTGTGGCACTGGATTACCGAGTTGTTTTGTTGTTTCAAAATTCGATAACAGCAGAGATGATGATGGTGGAGAGCGTCTTGTTCTTGCTAATTACGATCCTTTTACCTTTACCTTCGTAAAGAAGAAATCTTCCCCATTGCTCCCTCTAATAATTTGAAAGAACACATATATGCAGAGTGTGGAAAATGTGTGATATAAGTTTTTTTATTATTATTTTTGTAATTAGTGTCTATATAAATTAAAATAGATGTATCATGTGTATGAGCAAGGCTAAAGTCAAAATTGTAGCTTTAAATTCTAAAATATATCTAATGTCAATTTAATTTCTTTTAAGATTATTATTTTGAGTTATAATTTATGAAAGAAAGTTTTAAATAACTAGGCTCGTAGGCTTGTCTAACTTTTAAACAAGCCAAATTCAATCCTCTTATTAACTTGATATAATCCATTTCCACTACTCCTACTAATAATTTATATACATACTAATAATAAATAAATAATTAAAGATAACATTAGTTATAAAAGACAAAAATGACCATTTTTAAAAATAAAATGAGTCACAATGTAGAATAAATATTCGTAGAATAATAAATTTGAATATTCTCCTTTTTTTTTTTTTCTTTCAGATTTGATGAAACTCAATTCAATTGCTTTCTATTTTACACTTGATGAATGATGTGATACTTTTATATATATTTTATTCAATTTATAGCAGTCCAAACGTCACATGAAGAACAATTAATTATTATTACACTTACTCTCAAGAGAAGAAGAAGTACCTAAGAATTTTCAATCACCATACATCATCACAAATTCAAAGGGATCCTTATCAGTCAGAATCAAACTCCTAACACCAAGCTTATCTTTGTGAATCCCTATGTTCTTACAAGCACTACTAGGGTTAGTAGTAGTAGTTGGTTTGGGACAAAACACAAGCTTGTATCCCCTTTGGTATCTTTGAAAGCTAAAAGCACCTTTGATGATTTTCTCACTTGGATAATCATAAGAACTAATAGATAGCCATTGGTGTGGCAAATCATCAATCACCACCCATTCTTGGGGAAAGGCGCAATCCACCGGAATGTCTACGAATTCAATATTAAGAAGGGTATCTGTGAACACCGAAGATTTGCTATTGTCTTGGCCGGAAAATCTGACCGGATAGCCATTGATGGCGGCGCAATTTTCTTGGATGATGGCAACCGGGCAAGTTGAGTTCTTGGTTTTCCGGCCTAGGGTTATTCCACCACCCTTAGGGCCAATTTTTGCTGGCAAAATATAGTTAGGGCCTTTTAGAGAAACAATTCCCCCATCTTGGTATTGCATTGCTTGAGCATTATTTGATGAGAGGGATAATGGGAGATTGGTGATGGTGAAAGCAGATAGCAGGAAGAGGGAGGTAAATAGTGTTGGATCCATTGTTGTTACTCAAAATGATGCCTTTTTTTTTGTGTGTTTTGGTGGCTTAATTAACCTACACATTATATTTATAAATAACTCTTATGTAGTCTATATATTAAAATATATACATATGTTTCCCTTTTTCTTAATTATTTTTAATAAATATCACTTTTCGTCAATCTTCCAATATCACTTAATTAATTAATTAATTATTTGTAACCTACATTATTTTATTATTATATAATTATATATATAGTTGCTTTAAAATGGGGTAAAGGGAGAAATAATATATAACAAAAATAATAAGATTATTAAACTCTGAATGATGATATATGGAGCATTGGAGGAAGTAATAATATCTTAATTTTTTTTTTCTTAGCTTTTGTAAGCCCTTTTTTAAATCAAAGTAACATGTGCTAAATAAAATTTATCAGATCATATCTTAAATTTTTTTTTTTTCAAATCAGAGTAACATGTAGGTGTATCCATTATTGTCACTTGCAATTCATGCAAACCTAGCTTGGCGAGATTTTAAGATATAAGCTTTTCATTTTCATTTTTTGCTCAATGTGATAACTATATCTATCAAAGAATACAATTACTAATCTTTGCATGCTTAATTGATATTAGATACATATAGTACACAAATACATACACAACATTCTCAAAAACTTAAGACTAATAATATCAATATTTTTTTAAATGTGTTTAATATGAAATCCTTAAAATTAAATAAAACTTAAAAATTACATATATATTTAAATTAAAACTGCATGGAAAATGTTTAACAAAAACTTAGCTTCTTAAACTAGAAATTTCAAACAGCTATGGATTTAGATGTAAACCAATATATATCATCATAAAATAATGTAATAATGATATTGTTAGCTTCAAATTTAATTTCAAACAAATCAAACACTGGTTTTTCTACACTATCTCTGAGGAAGTGCATTAATAATAACACATGAATACAGCAGGACGGTGTGATTATCGTAAACAAAAAATATAATTGCTTTAAAATGTGGTAAAGGGAAAAATAATAATAACAATGCAATAATAGGATTAATAAATTCAAAATGATATAGAGTAATAATATATTTAATTTTTCTTAGCTTGTTCTAACAATTTTTTCAAATCAATTAATAAAGTGACATGTGCCATCTCCAAATCTTCAATTTTCTTGTACATATAACTTTTTCAAATCAAAGTAACATGTGCAAAATAGTACTCATCCTCAACCTATCATCACAAGCAATTGATAATTTTGAGTTTAAATTAAGTTTTGTATATACGACAATTCATTAACAAATGATAATTTTTAAATAAAATTTAATATATAACGAATTAGTCCCATAATCTATCGAGTTCGATAATATTGAAAAAAAAATCCTACACCTTAAGCAACGGTAAACATTAAAGAAAAAAAAAAGGTAAAAATAGTCCTAAAACTCAGAATTAGGATTATAAAGTTCTAGACCAAATAAAGGGATAGAATTAGAAAATATATACCTCGAAAGGGTGTTGCCCTCTATTTATATAGTGTTAGGTGGTAAAAATTCGTATAGGCTTTTGTGATCATATCATATCTAGCATCCTATCTTTATAGGTCTTACTGTTTATGACCTTTATTCAAGTGGATTGGACTTTGGTGATCAATACGTAACGCACATCATAATATTGATGATGATTTGTCATAAAGTACCAAAGTCAGTCCACACATAATAGTACAGTTCTATAAATACATATACATGATGTACTATAAAGTATAAACCAACTAACCCCTTAACTAATTAAGCAAAACCATGAAGCCATCATTGCTAATAGCCCTCTCTTATTTCTTCCTTCTTTTTACCTTAAGCACCAAGCTACCACTAGCACTCTCGGATAATAACAATAATAAGCCTTTGCCTGTGGGAGCAATTGGTGGTGGGGGACCCTATGTTAGAATTGGTGAAGCCTTTTATATTTTCCCAGATTACCCTCCAGAAGATTCACAGGGTGGTGGATTGATACTTGGTCAAACTAGTGGTCAAACTATGAAGAACTCAACAACAAAATGTTCATGTCCTTTAACTGTTCTTCAAAATCACTATGATGCTGAATTGAATGGCCTCCCAATACACTTTACAATCCCACCCTCATCACCACAACCTCATTATTCTACTAATTCTACTGATGATTACATTGTTTATACAAATACCTCATTGGATATCACATTTATTCACAAGCCTATTAATTGTGCCAAGTCTTTGAAGTGGATTGTGGTGGTTGATCATGATTTTCCTTATCCATATATTGGTGTTGGTGGGGATCATGATAAAGATTATTATAGTGGCAAGAAGATTGTGAATGGTGCCTTTCACATTCAGGACTTGGGTGATGATAATTACAGGGAATATAATATTGTGTTCTGTCCCACATCATCATCCTCACTAGGTGGTTGTAAATATATTGGGAGGTACAAGAATGATGTTCTTGCAAAGCGTTTGATTCTCACTGATAAGGATCCCTTCCAAGTTGTGTTCTTCAGAGTGTAATTATTGTGGATTATTTATCATTCTTATTACATGATGAATTAATGATGTTATCAGATCAGAGTATGTAAGAGAGAATAAAGACGGAAAATTTGGGATTTTAATTTTGTCTAGCAAGCAAAATCAAATGAAACTCTTATGTTCCTTCTGTTTTAATAAGTGTTATATTATTAAACGAATTATTTCATTGTTTCAATAAAACTACTAGTTTATTATATAAAGCAGCTCTCATATGTCGGTCATAGAAAAAAGAGAGACTTCTAGAGTTCTAATGCTGATTTTGTAAGAATATATGGAAGGAAGCTTATAAAGTATAAATATACACAAGATTAGTTTTTGAATAGATTAATTTATCGTGGATTTAAGCTGAGTTGAGCTTTATTAAAAATCTGTCGTTAGCTAATAAATTACAACATATATAAAATAGGAATTTAAATTATCAATATTTACTCGAAGGCACTAGTGGGTTAATTAATCAATAGATCAATTTAAATTAACTTATATAAATAAAATAAGATAGTTACACATTATTAGAAGGCTCTGGAACATGTTGGAAAGGTCTTGCGTCATCCTTAATAACATGTCATCATCCTGATAAGTTGACACTTTCTCAAAATATCTACACAATACCAGTAGAAAGCTTCGATTTTACCTTGCAGAGTTAAGCATGTGCCATAGAATTTTCAAGAATCATGCTTCATCTTCTATATATACACACAGTGAGATCAAAATTCACAAGGTTGAAGAATAATACAAACAACAAAGTGCCATAGTCCAACATTGTTGATCACAACTGTTACCTTCCCCACACTTCTACTTTATTTCCAACATACATGAGGATACAGCAAATGAATTTGGGGATGCTGCTACTACTGTTCTTGCTTCTTTCTCTTGCTGGCTTTTCATGCAAAGTAAAAGGGAATTTGGGGGTGCTGCTACTGTTGTTGCTTCTTATTCTTGTTGGCTTTCCCTACAAAGTAAAAGGATTATTTTGTTTGGTTGAAAATAATATATATAAAAAATTTCATATGTAAAAAGTGTAGGTAAGTTTTTATGTTATAAATACAATGAATATACACATTTAAGTGATTTGGCAACTAAGTCCTAATCAAGTTATTTTTGTCTACTCTCACCATCTGAGCAAAATACACGCAAAATTGTTCACTTTCCCACTAAAAAATGCGTTTTTTCTCTTTTCTCCTACTATTGTTGATGATCTTCTTTTTTTGAATCGAATCAAATTTTCATAGAAAATAGAACAGGATTTGTATATGAAATAGAATCGAATTTCTGGAAGAAAAAAAAAGATTTTTTTTTTTTAATCAAACCGAATTTTTTAAAGAAAATAAAGTAGATTTCATTGAAAAACAGAACTGGATTTATTTGAAAAATAGAAACAGAAACTCTGAAAGGAGATCTGAGTATATTTGAGTATATAGAAACAAAACTGGATTTGCTGAATAAAAGAAACATATTTCTTCTATTCTTCTTCATCATCTTCTTCAATGAAATGCATTTAATTACAAAAACAGGATCGAATTTTCGTTATAAAATTCAACTGGATTTTTATAAGAAACTGAATCGACTTTTTATAAACAATGAATCAGATTTTCACGAGAAATTAGAAGTTTCTAGGCATCCAAAAAAGTGAACCGGATTTTTATAAGAAACTGAAACGGATTTTCATGAAAAAATGAACCGGATTTCCATGAAAATCAGAAGCACGCCTAGACGTCAATCTTGGCGCCTGGGCGTATAAAAACTGAACCGGATCTTTATAAGAAACAGAACCAAATTTATTTGAAAAACAGAATTCATCAAACTCCAAAAAGAGATATGAGTATATAATAAAAACAACAAAAACATTAAAATTGAACCGAATTTCTTATAAATTGAATCGGATTTGTCAAATAAAAGAAACGTATTTATCTATTTTTTTTCTTATTCATCTTGATTTCTTATAAAAACTGAACCGAATTTGTCAAATAAAAGAAACGTATTTCATTTTTTTTCAAATCCGGTTCAATTTCAGGAAGCGTGTTTGAGAAAGCAGTGCGCCTTTTGAGGTGAGAGAAAACTTTGAGAAAGTGGCACGCATTTTAAGGTAAGAACGTGTGTGTCAGAAAAACTTGGTTGGACTTGGTTGCAAAAAAAACTTGGATGCCAATATTTTTCGTTATAAATAAATACTTAAATTGAAAGTTTTAAATTTATCAAGTAAATAAAGACTTAAATAGAGAATTTTAAATGTACTAAGTCAATACACTTTTAATGACTATACCCTTCACATTTTTATAAAAGAAAAACTCTAAAATAATTATATAATATACATTGATTTGATGCACTTTAAATTCTCAATTTAAATCTTTATTTATAGCATAATAAATCTCTCACACTTTCTTTAATCCACTTATTTTTTTGAGTAAATTCCAATTGGATTTATTTTAAAAAAATGTATACATAATATTATTTAATTTAATTTAATATATTTGACATTGAATAAATTTAGATGTATAAGTATTTATATATTGATTCATGTATTTTTGTACCTAATAAAATCAAACATCAAATACAAAAATAATAAAATTTAATATATAAATTTTGAATATAAAAATAATAAAATTCAGCATAAAAATTTGAGTCATAAGAATAAATATATAAATGCATATACCTATAAATGCATATACCTAATATTATTGACTAAATTATTTATTCTTTAGAAATTAAAACATGTTTATTTATAATAGCTATAATGCATACATCAATCACGTGAAGTCAATATATAAGAGGAAGAAGCAACTAAGAATTTTCAATGAGCATTGACGAACACAAATGGGAAGAGATCTTTATCAGTGAGAATCAAATTCCTAAGACCATGCTTATCTTTATGGATCCCTATGCTCTTACAAGCACCAGCAGTAGCATTATTGTTTGATTTTGGACAAAACACAATCTTGTATCCCCTTTGGTATCTCTGAATGATAAAATCACCATCAATGATCTTACTTGGATGATCATCATCATCATCAGAAGAACCAATACCTATCCATGGATGAGGGAAATCATCAACCACCACCCATCTTAGGTCAAAGGTACAATCCACCGGCAAATCTAGAAATTCAATATAAACAGGGCTATTTGTGGACACGTTAAGATTTTCATCTTGTTGCATTGTAAACCCAAGCACAAGGCCATTCATGGCAGCGCAATTATCTAGAACGACGGCGGCCGGGCATGTCGAGTTCTTGGTGTTGCCTAGGGTTATGCCTCCACCCTTAGGGCCAATTTTTGCTGGCAAAATATAGACAAAATCCATTGGAGAAATATTTCCTCCATCTTTGTATTGAACTAGTTCAGCATTATTTGATGATGAGAGGGATAATGATGATGGGAGATTGATGGTGATGAATGCGAATAGGAGGAAGAAGAAGGAGGTAAATAGTGTTGGTGTGTTCATCATGGTTGCTAATGAGAATTTTGTTTGTGTTTTGATGTCGCTTTAATTAATTAAGCTACATGCATTTATATATAAAACCCTAATAAGTCTTGTGTATTAAAATATATGTAGGTAGCACTTTATATTATATCGGTAATGCCAAGTGTCTATTTATTTTGTCAATCAAGTTTAATCAAATTATTAATTTTTATATCAAATAAAAAATAATTCTAATATTAAATAATACAAAAAATAACATATAAATAATCTTTTATTTAATATCAAAATAATTGATAAAATAGATGTATGTCTATTTAATTTTTTATTTAATAAATAATTTGGTTAGACTTAGTTGATAAAATAGATGTACGCCTAGAATTACTGATATTTTATATTCTATTAATTTAAGTTTTTATATCTTATAATATAAGATTTGTATCTTCGGTGATATTTTTTGCTTAAAGGTGGGGAAATTATTAGAGTAATTTATTTGTAATATATAATAATGAAATGAGCTTGTTAGCATCAAATTTTGAAACAAATGAAACATTAAGTTTTCTACATACACTTACTTATCCATGAGTAATCAAGTATATGTACATACATTAATTAGACATATAATCGATGCAGATAAAAAATTAACCATCAAATTAATTAATAGTATAAAATATATGTTAAAATGTTAAATACATATTAAAAATAATTTAAACAATATATATATTTATACACAAATATTTAATTATTAAATTTTAGTGTATAAATAACATTATAATTTACACATGCATTAATAACGCATGCATACATACAGCATATGTGATTATTATTGTAAACAGATATAATTATTGCTTCAAAATGTGTTAAAGAGAATAATAAGTTAATAACAGTCATGAACCTAAATAATAGGATTATTAAAAACTAAATGATATGGAGTAATAATAATATCTTTAATTTATTTTTCTGTTCCGAGAACTTTTTCAAATCAAAGTAACATGTGCAAAATAGAATTGACCACTATATATATAGTCCACTATTATTGTCACATGGGATTGATGATGATTAATCACTTTGAGTGAAATAAAAACTAGATCATGATTAAGTAACATATGGAACAGATCTATTATAAATAGATGGAGGCCAATCAAGTAGTCATCAATTAACCCTAAATCATGAAACTTGCATTGCTAATTGCCCTCTCTTATTTCTTCCTTCTTTTTGTTACCTTAAGCAACAAGCTACCATTAGCATTGTCAGACATTAATAAGTATGTGATATCACTAGGTGGTGAACCTGTATCACTAGCTGAACCCTACTATATTTTGCCCTCCACTTTCCTTCAAAATGGTTCACAGGGTGGTGGATTAATACTTGGTCAAACTATGAATAATATATATAAGAACAATTCAACAGCAACAAGAACATGCCCTTGCCCTCTAACCGTTCTTCAAGACTATCATAATCCTAAATTCTTTGGCTTCCCAGTTTTCTTCACAACCCCATCATCACAAAATAAGTCTACTAATAATAATAAGTACATTTCTACAAGTACCCCATTGGATATTACCTTTCGTCATCACAAGCCTATTAATTGTGCTAAGTCTTTGAAGTGGATTGTGGTGGTTGATCATGATTTTCCTTATCCATATATTGGTGTTGGTGGTGGTGATCATGATCAAAGTGACAAGAAGAAGATTGTGAATGGTACCTTTCACTTTGAGGAATTTAATGATAATAATGATAATTCTTTTTATTTGGCATACTATGAGCTTGTGTTTTGCCCCACATCATCATCAATAATAGGTGGGGGTTGTAAGGGTATAGGGAGGTACAACAATGGTGTTCATGGAAATCAAAAGCGTTTGATTCTCATTGATAAGGATCCCTTCCAAATTGGGCTCAATTGATGATGAGTTACTACATTTATATGAATTAAGTTACTACTTATTATTGTATAGTATATCTGGGTGTCTCATTGTTACGAGTTATTATATGATGAATAATTCAGGTCTTATTATATTATTGTGTAATACGCTATCTGATCAGAGTCAGAGAGACTTGATAAAAAAAAAAAAATAGTAATGGTGGAAACTTTGTATTTTTTTTTTTACATTTCTTAAAATATATTTTTATTTTCAAATTTTTGTATTTTAATAAACGTGATTTATTTAACAAAATTAATTATATTTCTAAGTTAAAAAATTGGCCAAATTGAGGCAATTAAAAATGTATTAGAGGTCAGTTTGAGGTTTGAGGCTAATCTTAGGAGTCATTAATCTAATATATTTAGTTAATCCATTTTCAAAATGAAATTTTAATACCAAAATAAATAATTATATGTATCATTAATTTTTGTCAGAATGAGGAATTTAAAATAAAAAAAAAGTTTCAATAAAATTTTAAATATTGTAAATACAATGACTTTATTATTCGAGTATGTAAAGAAGCTATTAAAATGTCGGTTATGGATTCAACTTTCAAGGGAGATCTAATGCTTATTTTGTATTGAACACATGGAAGAAAGCCAAGCTGATAAAAGTGTATAAATATAAATAAGATAGTTATACACAGAAGGCTCTGGAACACGTTGGAAAACTCTTGTATTATCCTTGTTATTAATAGCATGTCATCATCATCCGAAGTTAACACTTCTCAATATCTCTACACATTACCAGAACAAAGCTTCCATTTTACAAATGCAGAGTGAAGCATATATGCCATGGAACTTTCAGGAACCACCCTTCATCATGTATATATATATACACATCAAATATGAAGTTGTGGCATCAAAAGATTGAACAATACATACAGAAAAGCTCCATAGTCCTATAAACCCCACAGTTCTACCTTATTCACAACATTAAAACTATATTCTACAGAAATGAGGCTGCTACTGTTCTTGTTTCTTATTCTTGCTGGCTTTCAATACAAAGCAAAAGGGTATCTGTATCCATTAACAGATCGTCCTATAAACCCCTTGGCTGATCTATGGACAGATCGTTTCCTTGATCCGCTTCGTGTTCTTGAGCAAATCCCAGTTGAGCTTGGAAAAAATGATCCATCATCCCCCATGCCACTGATGATGACACCTGCAAAGGTAGATTGGAAGGAGACACCAGAAGGGCATGTTATAGCCCTTGATGTTCCAGGGTTGAACAGAGATGAGGTCAAGATTGAAGTGGAGGAAGGGAACAGGGTTCTGAGGGTAAGTGGAGAGAGGAAGAAGGAGGAGGAGAAAGAAGGGGAACAGTGGCACAGGGTTGAAAGATCCTATGGAAAATTCTGGAGGCAGTTCAAGGTGCCTGAGAATGTTGATTTGGATTCTGTGAAGGCTAAGCTTGAGAATGGTGTGCTTACTCTCACCCTGCAAAAATTGTCACCTGATAAGATCAAAGGTCCAAGAATGGTGAGCATTGCAGGGGAGAGTAGTGAGAATCCAGCACAAATCATGGTCAATGACACTAAGCAAGAGCTGAAATAAGCACTGATCATGAGTAAATGAATATATATAAGGTATAAACCATGGTTTTCAGTTTTTTTTTTTTTTTTTTTTGTTCTGGTTGTGAATGAAAGGGTTGCAGTAGGAGGTTATGATTGTCTTCATGTAACGGAGTTACTGGCCTTGAATAAGTAATCCATTGCACTGGAAATCTGGCTCTAAGTTCCTATTTTAATATTCTAAAACATAATCACAGAAAGCACAAACCTAATGCACCAAACAATTTTGCATAGCCATGTTTGTCTGTGTTTTATGTACCAGGATTCAGTTTAGCATTGGCTTTTATAAATTAAATCGTGTAAGGTTCAAAATCTAGCAAGCAAAATTTGTGAAGTTATGAGGTTAAGGACTCCAATTCCATCTTGATTTCATTTCTAACACCAATGATACTTTCCAAGAAACTCTGCATCTCTTCTGCTCTTGGATTAGATAGATCAAGAGAATAGAATTGATGAACCTGATCATCAACCTCAATCCAGCTACAACCTGGAGTCTTATGAGAATTCTGCTCCTTCAATGTCCTCCTTATGTTTCGGACTTCATCCCATTTTCCCAACTCCCCATATATATTAGCCAACATTATACCATAGCTACCATTATCTGGATCAATTTCAACTAATTTTTTGGCTGATAACTCTGCTAAATCCGTGCGGCCATAAACCTTGCATCCGTTAAGCAAAGAACCCCAAACAACCTCATCTGGCTCCATACTCATACCCCTGATAACTTCCATTGCCTCATCGAATCGACCTGCCCGCCCAAGAAGGTCTATCAAGCACCCGTAATGCTTAATCTGTGGTTCTATGCCATATTCATGAACCATCATCTTAAAGTAGTAATAACCTTTTTCAACTAATCCTCCATGAGTACAAGCATTTAGCAAACCAATGAAGGTGATATCGTCGGGTCTCACATCACCACCAGTCTCAACCATTTGCTCAAAAATGGCAATGGCAGTGTCACTTTGGCCGTGAAGTGCGAAAGAGTTGATCATTGAGTTCCAGGAAGTTAAGCCTTTCTTAGAATTCATATCAAAAACCTTCCTTGCCAGCTTGAGGTTCCCACATTTCCCATACATATCCACAAGAGCATTCAACACAAACGAGTCAATAGCAAAACCACTCTTGTAAACATAACCATGAATCCATTTCCCAAGCTGAA
>JASCZI010272089.1:51384-69563 GCA_036250425.1 Stylosanthes scabra
ACAGTTAGAGATAGAAAGGAAGATCGTTTGAAAGAAAGTGAAGAGAATAGAAATTGATGCTGGGAGAGAGTGAGAAATTGGTTGTGTAATATTGACACTTTTCGTTGTCGATGGCTCATTTGAGATTTTTGGGTTCTCTGTGCTTCCCCTAATGCTTTGATGCAAGTGGAAGCTAACATTATAATGCAACCTCTATTCAGTTATTGCAGGGGTAGGATCGGAATAATAAAAAAAATAATTTGGCCCAATTTATTTGGGTCAAATGAGAAATAAATAATGCTAGGTAATTAATTTCTTTTAATTAATGTTAATCGATTTTTTAAATTTTATTTTATTTATTTTTAAAATTTAGATTCTAATTTATGAAATTTTAATTATAAATTCTAGATTTTAACTTTAAAGTTAATCGACGTTAATAAATTAAAAGTTGATTTTTTTATACATTTTCTATTTTTTTAACAAATAATTTTGACCAACCAAATTATTATTTTTGTACTAAATAGAAGACTATTCGATGTCAAATAGAACTTTATTTATGTACAATTTTTATATTATTTGACACCAAAATAATATTCTATTTAACATAAAAATAAATTGTTTGATTAAATTTGATTAGCCAAAAACACTTATTTAAGTCATACGTGTGATTTTTTTAAAAGTTGTATTTGTATGTTTGATTTGCATGAATTTGTAAAAAGAAAAATTGGGTGATTAATATAAGAGGGATAATATTCGTTCTCTAAATTAAAAAATATAACATAAAATTTAAATAATAAAATCGATTGTAAAATATTATACAATCAATTTACTCATTCTTATTATTATATTTTAGATCTTTACGAATTATTTGAGTATGTATAATTAGATGAAATATATTTTATTTTAACTAATTTGTGGTTAATTTAATTGAATTGCTTGTTTCAATCCAATTTTTAGAAATGACAACGAGTGAGAGATAGGTAACAAATTCAGCATTGATGATGCCAAAGGATTCAAACCCTAAATCAACTTTTATGATACATAAATTTTATTTTCACTTCACAATAATTCATTATGTTTTTTAGTTATACATTAATTACATTTCCTCCCCTCTTTAACTATTTTATGGTGAAGAATCATTGTAGCTCCATAATGTATATAAGAATTTCACAACAACAAATTATTCCATCCTTAATCTCTAATCCTCCTTTTACAACCATACATCCTAACCGCCCCAGTTCATGGTTGGAGAAATTCTCTTGAAGTTCCTTAGGTCCACCACAATCTTTTATTGAATAAATAAACTATAAAAAATTGTATTCAAATATCAACAAAATACTATTATAAAATTTGAAAACAACAAAATTTTGAAAGATATAGTATTAATTTCAATGCAATTTTACAAGGATGTTTAAAAATTAAATATTTCTATTATTTAAATTTTGTCATTTAATGTGAAATAATTCTTTTGACAATTTTATTTCTAATGCAAATGACCAAAATTTGAGCAAAAAAGAAAAGAATGATCTAGATGTTGAATTGAATATTGCACTGCATTTATACATGCACTTTTTAAGTAATTGTCTAAATAATAAATATTCTCATAAAAATAAATCAAATATACACGTCTTTGTGACTTATGCAAATTAGATTTAATATTATGTTTATCAAACTAATAATATATTTTTGGAATATTTATCATTTTAAACTATTTTTGTCAAAATTTTAATTTTTCAAATATATTTTTAATAGTTTACCTTTTATTTATTTATTTATTTGCCGCTCACACATCCAAGGGGGATGGGAATACCTGAACTTATGCCGCAATATGGGATGAACTTGCACACACCCTTTTAATTTTAAATGTGGTTTTTATGAGACAATTAATATATTTTCATTCATTAAATAAGGTGATATACTGATATGCATTCATTACATATATTTTTTTTAAAAAAAAACAAACAGTATTTTTTCAATTTTTTGTATTAAAAAACCAAACAGTTTATCAAAAAGCGAAACAAACTGGGTTTTTAAGCCCATATGACAAAGTAAGACGGGCCACTCCTACCTGAGCTCCAAAGAGGGCCCAAGGCCCATCTAAAAGTCCTTAATTTGGTAATTTGCACAATATTAGAAGATGAAATTTGTAAAAAATAATGAAATTAATTTAAAGTTGCTAACAAAAAAAAAAATTTAAAGCTAATAAAAAAGTTAATATGGCATTTACCCAATTTGAATAATGTTAAGAAATCAATATGAAGAAGCTAATTAGAGAACTAATAAATAAGTGAAGATAAAAAATTAAAAAAATTATGATCCATGTAATATAAAAGTTATTATCTATAACTCTTCATTAACTCCTATTGAGTCTTAAGTAAAGCTTCCAATACCCAATTTTGTTTTCTCTTAAAGTTTAGAGTATTTATTTGCATAGGGATCAATCAAATAACTTTTCTTTTTTCTTTTTTCCTTTCAATGACTTTGTTTTCCGGAGCATTTTTTTCCTTCTTGGATCAACCAGACAATTATTCGTTACAGAACCATTACATAAGTCATATCTCAAAATCATGCTGCCAATTGAACCATGATTTTACAATAATAATATCCATTAATGATTGTCATGTTCTGAAAAGATCACATCTATCTATCTATCTATCTACATGGTGGTATAAGCTTAGTATATCCAACTATAAAAGGTCATTGAATACGCACATACATGAGAATATTTGACACGCATTGTTATACCATGAAAAATAAATGCTATTGACCAAACCACCTTTATGAGTTAGTATCCAAAATTTTCCTAAATGAGTTAATATAGGCTTTGTTCTTTTCGAAGGTATACGTGGAAATTTTTTTTATATTTTTATATTTTAATTGGAAAAAATAATTTTCACAATTAATAAATATAAGTTAAAGTAATTATTTTTGTGTCACAAAAAAAAAACTAATTATTTTTGTTAATTACAAAACTATTTTAATTTATTAAAAAAAAAACTAAATTCTGAACACTTATATCCTAAACGAGATTTAATTTTTTATACTATATATATAGGAAAAGAAATTTTGAAGTAGCATTATTGCTGCAAATTGCAAGTTCTTCTAATCTATGAAAGTAAAAGAAATAGAGAAAAGGAAGCATTGTGTGACTCACAAGAAACAAAAATAGTGAGATATGGTCAAATGTGTCAAAAATTAGAAAGGAAAAATGAAAAGTAACATAACACAGAACACACACAACATAAGCAAGTAACCGATTTCAGTTTTTTATTTTAATTTATTTTTTAACTTCTTTGAGAACACATGAAAAATAACCATCACCCACTTACCTTCAACAACTGAGAAAAAGACAAGTGTATGTTATGAATGAAAGTGTGCGTTATATCTATATGTGTATCTATCTCTCCATCCTTCTCTTTCATTTTTAGCAGCCATTCTTTCGCTTCACCGAGAAACACTCTTTAACTCTATCTTCTTGCTCAATCCTCTCCTCTCCAATCTTCCCTTCATTCTCTCTCTCTCTCTCTTTCTTCAACAACTCAATCCTCATTTCTCACAATCACACATACCCACTATATAATTCACATGGATAGATCCAAAGCTTCAATCTTTTCTCAATTGGGTCCTTGAAACAAATGCAATCTCATCCAAAGCATTACCCTACGAAGTTTAATTCTGTGATTGTTTTGTTATTATAATTCTAAAGTTACTATTTTTATTTGTTTCGATCAATCGAAATTCTCCATCCATGTCACGAATCTTATCGAGATGGAAGAAGGTGAAGGAAGTGGCGTCACTTTCTGACACCCACTTGCCCGGTTCTCCGGTTACCAGAACCAGAATTCGGAACCGAACCGGTTTGAATTTCCGGTTCAACCGTGTCCGCCCAATCTCGACTCATCTGAACCACCACATCCACATCACCGGCGGGGTCGGGCATCATCATCATCGCCGGCGGGAGGCACTCGTCGGAGTTCAGGAGCGGTACAAGTGGGACCGGGGTGGATCCGATGACAACCCGACCCGGAAAATTCGGGCGGAGGCGAATTGCCCGCGTTGCGCCAAGGACATGAACCTCGTATTCTCGAATCGCCATTTTCCGACAACATCAGGTTCTGATTCTGATTCAGGTTCGAGTTTGGCGGCGGCGCATGTTCCTGGGAATGGTGGAGGAGGTGGTGTTGGTGGTTCTGGTTACCAAGCGGTGAATCTGTGTCCAACTTGCAAAACCGCTTATTACTTTAGACCTTTCAGCACTTCACCATTGCAAGGTACCTTTGTGGAGATTGGGAGGGTAACTAACAGTGGCAATGGCAATGGCAAATCTCAGTCTTCTAGGAGGATCACACATGGGAAAAATGGTGGTGGTGGTGGCAAAGATGGTGGTGGAAATATTAGTGGTCATGGTGGTGGTGGTGAAGATTATGGTTCTAAGAATGCTGGTGGAGGTGGTAGCTGGCTTGAGGCCTCATTGTGGGACACTTTCAGGTCCTACAATGGTGGTGGTGGTGGTGGTGCCGGTGGTGGTAATAGTGGGGAGCCACCTGAGGTATGGCCTCCACCACCAGGTGGTAATAACAATGGGAATGGTTTGGCTGTTCATAATCCTCCGGGGCCGCCTTACGCGCCGGGGATGAATGTTAACCGTGCTACAGGGCCCCGGGGAGGTGGCTCTGGTGGCGGAGGGGGAGGCGGAGGTGGAGGTGGGGGAAATGAAGAGAAGACTTCTTGGGGAGGGTCTAATTTGGGTAAGGATTTCCCATCCCCAAAGGAGATTTGTAAGGGACTTGACAAGTTTGTAATTGGACAAGAGAGAGCTAAGAAGGTATCCTTAATTAACATTAGTTTCTGATTTTGATCTAATTAGCAATGTGATCTCATTGATGGTTTGTGTTTCTGATGAAGGTGCTTTCTGTAGCTGTTTATAACCACTATAAAAGAATATACCATTCCACTTTGCAGAAAGGGTTAGTTCTTATAATGTCCTTTTTCATTTTCATATTATGAATTTGATGCTTTGTTTCTTATTCATATAAAGTTCTTCATTTATGAACCTGTTCATATGTAATGGAAAAGAATCATAAACATATGGGGAATTTCCAAATTGAAAATCTTATAGTTTAGTCTTTTTTTTTTGTCATCTATTTGCCATGGTTGAATGAATTGGTGAATTTCTTCAATACTAGGTCAGGGGCAGATCCTGGAGTTTCGGAAGGGTTAGATGATGACGATAATGTAGAGCTAGAAAAGAGTAATGTTCTTCTCATGGGTCCAACAGGATCAGGTACAGCACTCATCATAACGACCTTTTCCCTCCCTTTTAATTGTAAAATGATAATTAGTGTCATGTCATCTACATTGCTGCCTCTTTTTTCATTTTGATATATGAAATTAGAACAAGTTTACTATGCTATGCTAATCTAACTTTCATCAAATAGGGAAGACACTACTCGCGAAAACACTAGCTAAATTTGTGAATGTTCCATTTGTCATTGCTGATGCAACAACCTTAACACAGGCAAGTATGCACTCATTGATGATTAGGTCATGTTAGAATTCGGTATGTTGAGCTTGATGCAGTCAATTTTCACTTTCAATAAAACTTTGGCAACTTTGGTAGTAGTAACTATTATATATTTATATAATTCATTAAGACAGAACCTCATTGTTTTTTACCTAACGATAGGAAAAATTCTAATTTGCAGGCCGGTTATGTTGGAGAAGATGTTGAATCAATACTGCACAAGCTACTTACGGTATGTGCATTGTTCTGCAGAAAAGTTTCTTCTCCACATAAAAGATGCTCATTGATTTGAAGTTTGAAATGAGGATTCAATATGTTCATTAAATTTTTGTCTAGTAACTTTTCAGACATAATGTTTCTAGCTGTATGTGCCTCCTCATTGTTGAAGTGGTTATATTTTGCCATGTAGGCAGCAGAATTCAATGTTGCAGCTGCTCAACAAGGGATAATATACATTGATGAAGTTGACAAGATAACTAAGAAGGTTGTTAGCGAATTAGTTTCCTATGTTTGTTATTTCTGATCCTATATATGCTAAACATTCTGATATATGTTACAGGCTGAGAGCGTAAATATCAGCCGGGATGTTTCTGGCGAGGGTGTTCAGCAAGCATTATTAAAAATGCTTGAAGGAACTGTAAGTAAAAGAGTTTCAAACTGCATTTGTTGCTCATTGGTTTTTCTGCTTGATGATGAGCTTTGCTAAATTTGGAATGATTTCTCATTGTCTAGATAGTAAATGTTCCTGAGAAAGGAGCTAGGAAGCATCCGCGAGGTGATAACATACAGGTATGTTGTTTTTCGAAAGAATAACACCTTATAATTCCTTCCCATTTAAATTAACTTTCATTCATTCTTTTGTGATATGCAGATGGACACAAAGAATATTCTTTTCATTTGTGGCGGAGCATTTATTGATCTTGAAAAGACCATTTCAGAGAGGTAAAGTCTTTTGTTAACAGATCGGAAACACTCTGCATACATATTGAGTTCTTCCAGATTATTAACTAACTTCATTATTTATTGAATAAACTAGACGGCAAGATTCTTCTATTGGTTTTGGAGCCCCAGTTCGTGCCAACATGAGAGCTGGTGGAATTATTGATGCTGTACTAACATCATCTTTACTTGAGTCGGTGAGAATCGAGTCTTATTACTGAACTTCACACTTGAACAATCAACAATGAAAGTGTCACAGGCAACAACTTTAAAAATGAGTCTATAAGTTGCTTTTAATAATTTTCAGGTGGAAAGTTCCGATCTTATTGCATATGGTCTCATACCAGAGTTTATTGGACGATTTCCCATCTTAGTGAGCCTGACTGCTTTAACTGAAGATCAACTTATGATGGTATTCTTTCATTGTTTATATTGTCTTTGATCATAGTCTTTCCTGATTTCACTGAACAATTTAGTGCTCCAAGGACTAATTCTTCTTGCCTAACGAGAACCCTTTTGGCATTATTATCATGAAATTTATTCTTTATAACAAAATTTTCTATATGCTGCTTAAAGCATGATGCGTAAGCATAATTAGTTGAGTTTAGACTACTTGTCATGTGGAATTGGAATGCTTAATTGTAACTGAAAATTGGGAAGACTACCTGAGGAAAGAGTTTTACTTGTATATAAAAGTACTTTTGCATTTACAGGTCCTAACAGAACCAAAGAATGCTCTTGGCAAGCAGTACAAGAAATTACTTAGCATGAATGATGTAAGAATCTTAACAAATGGGCCTATTTGTCTGGGTTTATTCATTCATTCAATTATTAATGGAAGTGAGTAGTTGGAATATGTGCAATAAGAGAGGCGGGGTATGTTTCTAACTTCATTCCTACACTTCAGGTAAAGCTACACTTCACAGATAAAGCTCTCAGACTGATTGCGCAGAAAGCGATGGCCAAAAATACTGGTGCCAGAGGTTTAAGAGCCCTACTCGAAAGTATTTTAAACGACGCAATGTATGAGGTACGGAACGGTCTATTTTTGTTTGGATATCTAAGTATCTTCAGGTATCTAAACTTATCAGCACTTCTGCTGTTTTCTAACTAATTCATTCAATACATGCATGGACCAGGTTCCGGATGTTAAGACGGGGGATGATCGAGTTGATGCAGTAGTTGTTGACGAAGAGTCAGTAGGATCAATAAACGCCCCCGGATGTGGAGGAAAAATTCTTCGTGGAGACGATGCTCTCAAGAAATACCTGGCTCAGACGAAGGATTCACAGGTACGAACTTACCTAAGAAGCAAAGATATTTTCAGATGCATATCATGTTGAATATTGTATGCATATTTTCGGACATAATTATATTGTACTAGTTAGTTTTAATCCAATTTGGCTGAAATTTTTCAGGAAAATGTTAACTTAGCTGAATCAGACTCACAAGATGGGGATTCAGAGCTTTCATCAAGGGCCATGAGCTTGTAATATTATAGTTAACCATATATATATATAGTGTATAATTTACCATTGTCATTGTTATCTTGTAAAGTTCACATTTGAAAATTTGCTGTAATTATCTCCTTGTATAACAGCATAGCCACTGGTTTAAGTTCACTTGATAGGAAGGAAATAGAAGAAAGAAAAAAAAAGGAAAAGAAAGGTGTAGTGTAGCATTGCTAATTTAGGCAGCACATTATACAAAAGTCTCAATTGGTTTATGAGGGAGAGTGTGAATGTGTGATTGAAGACATTTTTTTTTATCTCTTTTGCTGGTGTCAACAGAGATCAAAGGATTACTGAAGGCACTATTGATTCTGGTTCTTTATTTCATCTCATTTTCCTTTTCCCTTTTGTTGTTGGAGCCATTATTCAGCTAATGTTTTCTTCTCATGAAAACTTGATGTCTTATGACAAGTCATTTGAATGGATTTTGATCATAACCGAAAATGGGATTCAAGATGTTTTGTATAGTCTAGGAGTTATACAAATGTACTATAAATTGTACAGAAATAAAATCTGTGAACTTTTACATTTTACTCATTCCATCAAATAATTCAATTAAAATCTATATGCATTATACTTTTAATTAATAATATATATCTAACAGAATGTGCTAAGCTCCACATTCATATCAAACACAAAAATTAGAGATTACTTCATAATAAGATCCTTGTCACAAGGTAAAATCTAACAGAATTGCAGTCACAGGAGAACATTATTACTTCATCAAGTTCATGCTCAGTACTAATTAGGTTACAAAACTGAAGCAGGATTATATTAAGTTAAGAACATTATTTTTTCAAGCTGTAGTGTTTCTTAACAGCTTCAATCACTTCCCAAGAAATGTTCATTCCTTTTGGGAAGACAACTAAATCACCACCTCCAATTTCAAAAGAACCAGCAGAACCTTCAACAGTAACCTTCACTTTCCCCTTCAGCAGGTACATGGTCTCTTCAGTTTCAAATGACCATGGAATTTTCATTGGACCACCTTCCCATCTGTTGAATGTTTGGTTTCATAATTTGTCAAATTGACATTTTAGGATGGTATGAAATAACATAAACAAGTGCAGGTTTTCTCATGAATGGAATGGATGCTGTTATGATGAATACATAGCAGATAGCCACTACAAATATATTTATCATAAATCAAGATCAAGGGTAATTTCATATTGGCATGGATCTCTTGACATTTTTAGCAGTATTAGGCACTCTAAATGACATGTTCCTAAACTTCAATCTCAACTTCTGCCTGCTAATGATATCTTCCTCTGAAATTAAATAATATTACACACGATACCGATTTAACTTAAGCACACAACACTCTTATTTCGTAGCGCTAATGCTAATGCGCTCGGGAGAAAATAAAGAATGCAGCACTCCTAAACCCGAAACCCTAAACAGGGTTTGAGGATGAGCCATTTTATAGAATCTGTGTGATATCACCTAACAACAAAGGAAATCATAACAATTTGCCCTATGAAGGTGTTTCTCCTTTCCCTAAGAAACAAAGGGTTGCTTCCAACACAGATAGTGAAAAGCAGAAAATGCTATTACCACATGAAAACAAATTCTGAAACAGGATAGTGAAGCACAAAATTTGATCTAAGACCCAAAATGTGTTATACAACAAAGCTTGAAACTTTTCACCAGAAACGTCATCATAAGCAAAAATAAACCAAAATCAAGATAATTATAAACAAAATTATGCATCAAAACAGTAGAATGAAAATAGCAAAAAAATGGTCAAGACCCAAAAATTGTTACACAAAAAAGCTTGAAACTTTTCATCACACACATCATTATAAGCAAAAAAGCAAACAAAGAAGATGATCATAATTTGTAAAGAGAGGGTCGAAAGATAGTTACGTCTTCCAAGTTGTGACACCAAGCTCAGTGAGTTTGGACTGAGGTGGATTCTTCTCAATCTTAACCCCAAATACCTCATAGGATTTCATGGCAGTTTCCTTTGGCATGAGCTTCAGAAACAAGAGAGATAGAAGCAGAGGAACAACAATTGAAGGAACAACAACTTTCAATGACCAACTTCCCTTGGAGGCAGTCATAGCTATATTCCTAAATTGCTGTCTTTTTTTTTTCCTTTCTGCTTCTTCTGGGTTTCTTCGAAAAGTCTAAAAAGGAAACGATCAACGCGTCCACGCAATGATTTTGAGAGGAATAATATTTTGCTTTCGATATTATTTGCTTTCTTGCACTGTTTAGCTAAAAACGACAAAAATCTTATGTAATCAGTAAGTATATATCATTGCACTTCATGAATTTTTAAATAAGTAGCAGGACCACAGCATCATAAATGTACCAAAATTCCTAGGTTAGAACTAGAACTTAGAATTGCTTAAATTTTTTTTTTAATTTTTATTTGAATTTAATTTTAATGAACTATCCCTTGGTGTAAATGGATTTATCCACGTGCATTCAATTATATATTACTACCTCAACAAAAATAAATGTGTTTTACTACATCAATAAAAATTATTTATCAAAATTATTTTTTTTTTTAAGTTTAAACATATTAATATTAATATGATAATGCTTAATGTATCACTGTACACCTTCATATATCTCATTTACAATACGAAAAATATAAACATCAGCATAGAAAAATTCACATAATACATTAATACAATATACAATAGCATAAAAACAATTATGTATAATACAGAAATAATATATCCCAACATAAAAATCAAAATAGAAAAAAAATAATAGATGTATAAAAGTGTACAGTGCTACAAGTAAATTAATTCATATTAATATAAAAGTTAACTGTTAAGTCACATAGTACCTTAAATAGATTCTCAAGAAATTTGAATATCTGCTGTGTTTCAAGAATAATAAATGTCTATAAAGAATAAAATCAAAAGTTCCAATCCCCAAAATTTAGTTTATTCTTATATAACCTACTTTATATACACATACAAAATTAGACGTACAAAAGAAGCTTAGCAGCTTCTACTCAATGGATCAAGCATTTTCTGACTCCTGATGAATGATGATTATGCAAGAATAAGAGCCCCTAATTCACTCAAGACTAATCATGCAATCAGGCTTGCTTCCTCACTGTCTGGGATTACAATGTCAAGCCTCATCATGGGCTTGTACTCGTCCGGGATATAAGCACCGGCTTGCATGCAAACTTCGACCACTGCCGGAGCCTTGCCGTAAAATCTCTTCAGTTGAGTCCTCATGGGAGGTCCACCAGGGTCTCTGGCATGCCACACATAATTGGGAGGAAAGACTTCATCCACAGTTGCATCCTGCCAACCATGCTTCCCATCCCTCCATTGGTGCTTAAATGATCCACAGAGCTTCGCATTGTGACCCCAGGGTCCGACATGAACCTCCGAACAATAACCACACGCTTTCACGGTGTATTTCTTCATCAACTTCCTGACACCCTTTCTGACTCTCTGATATGCATCCATTGTTTCTTGGGCAATTTCAGGTACGTCTGACAATAGAGGGCATGGAAATCTCTCAGAAGCTCTGTAAGTATCAAATTCAAGTAGAGAAGACGACTCTGCAGAGCTCCAAGGTTTAGGTTCCTCTAAATATCCACCTCTGTCGAGTATTTTCTTCCCTAACATCCGCACAGGGTTGGTCCGTCGCCGTGAAGGATACTCTGGGATATCTACACCAGCTTGAATGCATAACTCAACAACAGCAGGGATCCGGTCGTAATCAAAACGTGTGTGATGCTTAATGCGCCTACCAAAGGGGTCGAATAGATGATAGGACTCAATCGGGACAAGTATATCATTGACAGAACCCTTGACCCAAGCATGGGAGCTGTGCCGCTTTGAACTGGTAGGACCTTCACAATCCAAAATGAGGTGACCAGTTGGACCTACATAAACTTCTGAGCATTCACTGCATGAATCAAAAAGCGCATTACAACAAACAAAAACAAAATGAAAGCAATGAGGACTTTCCATCAAAACACTAGGAGAACAATATACTCTACCTACAGCCATGTACAGGAATGACATGTAATAGCTGTGCAAGGCCTTTGATCAAAAGCTTCCAAGAATCAAATACTTCGTAGGCAACAGGAACTAGATCGGGAACAAGCAATCCATTCTTTGGAGGCTCGAGAGGCTTCTCAATTCCCATCTGTGCAAGTTTTTTGTCCTCCCTAGCAGCCTGTCTGATCTCCTTAAAGGGAATGGGATATGGTTTTTTCTTTTTCTTAGGAGGCTTTGGTGGGAAATCCACATTTTGGGTTTGGGGTGTTGTTTTTCGTCTCCACAGGCGTTCTTCACCTCTAGGCTTTCTACTAGCACAACATAATGTCCTACACATTGTTGATCCACCTGTGTGAAATTGTTGATGCTTAAACTGCAACAAAGAAGAAAAACTAAAGTGTAAGTTCCAACAAGGCTGTTAGGGAAGAAGTCTAAAATTCTGCCAGCAATTTCTGTGGTTAATTCGTGGGAACACGGCCACAATAAACTCTATCCAGGATCAAAACAAACTAGATGAAAATAAAACTCCACAAATCACAATTGTGAATCATCTCTCAGTCACACATATCAGAAAACTAACCCATGCCAAAATCAATGGCCACTATTATAGTTGTCTATAGGTCAACGATCTCACACGGCAAGTTACTTTTATTATGGCATTGGCGACTACATTCCTTTAGAACAAACACCAA
Source organism: Stylosanthes scabra (assembly GCA_036250425.1). NCBI lineage: Eukaryota > Viridiplantae > Streptophyta > Magnoliopsida > Fabales > Fabaceae > Stylosanthes > Stylosanthes scabra. The sequence goes on from JASCZI010272089.1 coordinate 64,013, forward strand.
ATTTCAAATAAACCAGGCGGTGCAATGAATCTAGATACCATAATTATCTCAGTTAAAAACTATAAGCATAAAATACCTTCAGACCATGAGAATACGAATTTGAAGCTGATAGCTCAGTCCTGATAAACTCCATGTTAGTGAAAACACCTGCAAGTAACAAACTTACAAACCACATCAGAACAAGCAACATGGCCATGGACCAAATGATTAGAAAGTAATGAACAGAGAGCAAGACTCTTCATAGTTCATCCTGAGGTTATGGTTAATATTATTGGAAACGTATCAGGTGTACCATAGTATATAGTAATCCAATGATCTTAACAAGTTGATTTCAATTATAAAATTATTATAAAATATATACATACTGAAATCATCGGTTACCACACACAATGTTACACCTGATACGTTTCCAATATTATTAGCTTAGAGTTTAATAAGTCCATATTAGCTGACTAATCTCTGACTTTGGGGAGGAGTCAGGAGTGCATAGAAAAATATTGTAACTTTTTCAGCCATGTGCACATTTTATCGAACACGTCGTGGGCATTAACAATTTTACATCATATAAACAAGAGAATCCCACCCACTTTTCAAAATCAAAACTTGTGCAATTCCTTCAAAGTCTGAGGACAGAAATGAGTGATTTTTACAAGAAAAAACATTGGGTGGAAAATGGAAATAATTTTTGGGCAGGCGATGTATTATTCGTTAAGATAAATAGATGGTATTCAATTCAAGTAAAGGAAGTTGAGTAAGAAAAACAAAAACTAAAAAGGGCAACTCACTGTTAGAATAGGAGTGGCATAGTGCAGAAGAAACCAATGGAATCCCCATGTTTATGCATATAAGAAGCAGTAGCACTCGCACCTCCCCAACTTAGAGCATGAAAATGGTAAGAGAATAGAGATTGAGATAGAAAAAAAAGCATTACTTTACAGGGTTTGAATTGAAGGGGTGACAAGATATTTTTATGGCACCAGCTTGGGTTTACGACGGTTTCTGTTGTGGAAGTTGAGATTCCATTGGAGCTCTAAGGTTCTTACTTCTTGGTAATTACTAATTAGTAGTGATTTTATTTATTTATTTATTTATTTTTATTCAACCAAATTTAATTTTTCTCTTCTAAAAGTTGTTAAATGTTAGTCACTCTAAAGGAAAAAATATGTTCTAATTATTTTAAATTAAAAGGATAGAATTTATAAGTAATAAAAATTATAAATTTAAAATTAATTAAAATATTATATTGGGATTTTTATAACTTTTTTTATTTTAGAGAATTTTTTATTTGTATTATAATAGTAGTGATTTTGTTTTCAACTAAAAGCTAGAAGTAGGTATAGGCTATAACTAATTAACTATTACAAGTCTTAATATTTTGTATGAGCAAAATGATAAAAGAATTAGTGTTGGTTTTGATTGGTTTTTTTTAAGAAAAAAGTATTTTTTAATAAAAAATAATTTTTATTAAATTTAAAATATTTAGATATGTTTTAAAAAATATATTTTTATTTAAAAAAGAAAAGAAAAAATTATTAATAAAAGATACGTAAAAAAAATTTAAAAACCAATCCAAATTTACCCTTAATTATGTTTCAGAATTTTGAAATTAGGTGATGTTAGCCTAAAATTATCTTTAAATAATAGTTGGTGTGATTTTCATAAAAAAAAACATATTTGATATTTTGACGAACAGATTGTACAAGAATACAAAATTATTAAGAAGCTAATAATACTTAGCAAATAAATAGTCAATGCTTAATATCAAAATAAAAAGAAAAAAAAAATGATATGTAGCAGAGAGAGTTGACTGACAAATTAGAAATTGGTAGAGAAAGTGTGTTACTTGTAAAACACTACCACTCTCCATTCTCATGTTCTCATTCTCACACTCCACACACATACAACAATTCTAACTGCAACAAATTCACGAAGATGAACACCGGAGATGAAGATAACAAGGGCATCATCTGGAAGCTTCCAGAGCTTAAATCCAACGATTTCGGTAAGATTGGTCCCGCCTTCGGCCTCGGCGCCGGCTGCGGCCTCGGTTTCGGCCTTGGCCTTCTCGGAGGTACCTCTCTCTCTCTCCGGTTATCAATAAAGTACCAAATTCTGAAATTTAGGTCTCATAATAAAGTTCTCTTTTTTAATTTTCTACTCTTCGATTTATTATTCTCCTTTGCTTGATTCTCACCGTGCATGTTCATGTTTATATATTCTAATCCAACTGAATTTTGTGAGGATTATTGTATTTGTGTTCTCTGAAAACCGAGTTTATTATGATTGATATGTAGAGTTTTTTTTTTATATATATAATGGATGAACCTGGAAGGGTGATGATTGATGAATTGAACTTAATCAACTTAGTGTAATGTGCTCTTCACAGAAGAAAGGAATTGTTGGTGGTTCATGTTTAGGGTTTTGCGAACTGTACTCGATATTTTGTTGTTGTTGTTTAGTCAAAATACTGATGAACTCAGGGAACAAACAAAGGGAGAAGAAACAACATATGGAAATCATATCTGTCCATTGGTTTGGTTTGCTTTTCATTTTCAGTTTTTAGGGTTTTGTGAAGAAAAAGAAAAAAGAGAAAACAATATTTCACTTCATGTTTTCATATTTTTCTTCACAGAACTAATTCTGAAAACAGAGAAGAAAATGAAAGAAAACCAAACACACCCACCGTTTTTGTTTGTTTTTTAAGGATGTTATCAACACCTGAAATGGGAAATTGTGCTTATATCTCAGTTGCACAAAGTTATTCTGTTTATTTTGCAGTCCTTTTTGCTTTGTTCATCCAATTTTGGACCTCTTGGGCTAAAGATGGTGCAACTCATCCCACAACCAGAGTGTCCCCTTTTTTTTATTGCAAGATTTCCCAAGAGAATTTTGCAGGGCTTAATCAAATTTTGGAGTTGTTTGGGGGAATTAGGGGTTGTACATGATTAAATTTATGATTTAAATCATATCCTTTTTACAAATATGAGAATGAATTTCAAAGCCAGATGAGAATTTGAGATTCTTACTTTGCCTTTAGGTTTTCCTATGAATATTTTGTTAACTTTCCAATTCAAGGTTTTTTCATATGTGCACTGGTTTAAAATATATCCTAAGTCTAAAATTGCTTTGAAATGAGATATGTTTTCATACATTACAGATTCTTGATTCTACCGTGCCATTTCATTTCTCTTTCTGATGCCTTTTGGTTTTCGGCACATGGCCTTTTCTAGTAACACTGCTAGTAGTGAGATCATCCTTTGATTTATAGTAGCAGAGAGATGTAGCCTATGTTTCTAATCCGAGTCATTCCATGGAAGTAAATTTGAACATATTCTCGACATTGTTCGGAGATCATAAAATCTTCTACATTGTACTCTAATGATTCCAGGTGTTGGTTTTGGCCCTGGAATTCCGGGTTTCCAAGTTGGTTTTGGATTCGGTGCTGGATGCGGGGTTGGTTTAGGATTCGGTTATGGCATAGGGAAGGGCCTTGCCCAAGATGACAAGAAGAGGTATTCTAATGTTGGAAATCCTTTCCGTGGTTCCGCAAATGTTGTTTCTGAGTAAGTACATTGCTTAATTATGTTTATTATTTTTTGCCTTTCTTAATGCAGAGTGCACTTCTTTTATGTTGTTTCATTCTTTCATTTTATTTTGTCAATGTTTAATTGCTGCAACAAACTTTCTGTCATAATACCTTAATCGTTTTCTTGTTCAATTTTCATCTTGTACGAACTTAATGTGTAACTTTTTTTTTTTTTTAATCAGGGATGAGATTACTGCACTTGTGGATGATATTGTCATTAATACTAAGAAGCTTATCAGAGCAACAACCAAAGAAATTGACAAGTGGAGAAGATGATGGAAGAGTCTTATTAATTCTTTTATGTAAATTTGTATAAACCATGATCTGTCTTATTCACTTAAATCATCCCAAACTCAATCAGCATGTTATAGACTTGTTGCCCGACACGACATGCAAAAAATCCGTATTAATATCAATTTGGGTTATCATGTAACCTTGGTTAAAAATTGAGTTTCACCATTTTTTGAATGCTTGATTTTCGTTAAGTAACCAGCAATACTTATTTTCTCTAGTTTCTTAAAGTAACCTTAAAAGGCTTGCAAATTTAAATAGAAAATGTTTGTTTGAACTTCGACCCTTTATTTTTGGGTAATTGATGAAATATTTTACTTAGAACTGTAAAAATTAAAAATCTAAAATTGTGTGGTAGACATTTCTTCTGATGAGTCTGCAGAAAAATACAAAATCAGATTCCTGAAATGAATCCATGTTGCTAAGCAGGTGAAGGGCATGTATGGTAGAAAAGCAACTATGTGGTTGGATAAAACATGTTATCCAAAGTGATGCAATCCACAAGCTTAGAATCCAACCACATCAGCACCATCATCCAGCACAAATCACATATCACCCAATCAAAACCCTGCATTGGATTTTCATTTCCCAATATTGACCAATCATATCACATGATCATGAATCTGACTTGGCAAGTCTACATCCACCAGAACCATGCATATAGTATCTCCTCAATTTCACACCCTTTACTTCCATTCTTCAAAACTTGAACACAAACACACAAACACACACTCTTCCTTGCTTCCTTCCTTCCTTCACCTGAGTTTGTTAGAAGCTTCCACAGAAGGAAGCAAAACCATGGCTTCAATTGGGGTGTCAGAGATGCTTGGTAACCCTATCAACTTGAGTCGTGCAGCAAGGTCAGCACCATCAGCTTCTAGCCCTGCCACCTTCAAGACTGTGGCTCTCTTTGGTAAGAAGAAGGCAGCACCTCCTCCTCCTCCTAAGAAAGTTGCTGCTGCTGTCACTCCTGCCAATGATGAACTCGCCAAGTGGTATGGTAAGTCATTACTCCTATCTTCATATCCTTTCTTTCTTTTGTTCTTTATCACATCTAAGGTAGTTACTGAGAAGTCTATAGGGTATAGACATGGTTGTGTTCTTTTAACAATGTAATTTGTTGAAATATGGTAACAGAGAGAGAAAGAGAATGAAATAGTTCAGAGAAAACTAGAAGTGAATTTTATTGATTATGAGAAAGGTCATTACTCATTAAAATTAATCTGCAATTTGACTTAGCAGTGAGAGGATTGTAACTAATTGCTATAGCCTCGAAGCTTCAAGTTAGGTATTGTAATGAACTAACAATGTTTTTATATGTACTTATACAATTCAAGGTAGAAAACTGGTTTCTGATCAATGCTTCCATTTGTTGACAGGTCCTGACAGAAGGATCTTCTTGCCTGAGGGTCTCTTGGACCGATCCGAGATCCCACCATACTTGACTGGAGAAGTGCCCGGAGAGTATGTGGCTTCTTCTCTAGTCCCATTTGAATCACAAACATTGTGAAAATTTGGCTTATTTTGCTTAATTTTTCTTTAATATTTGTTGATGCAGCTATGGTTATGACCCTTTTGGTCTCAGCAAGAAGCCAGAGGACTTTGCCAAGTATGTCTTAAGACTTTCAAACTTGATATATATATATATATATATATATATATATATATATATAT
>JASCZI010272090.1:17772-35657 GCA_036250425.1 Stylosanthes scabra
TGAATGCTTGCAGACTACTCTTCTCAATCATATTCTCACAGCTCAACATGGCAAGCGCATTGCCGTCATCGAAAATGAGGTATCCACTATCCACCTCCCTCCTTTTCTAATCAAGCTAACTCAAGTACCTGCTGCTTGGATATTTATCCCTTTGAGCTTTACAGAAGCTGCCCTTGTATGTAGCATCGCTTATGCTGTTAATTTCTGAAAAATATCTTCTTGTAATTGCAGTTTGGTGAGGTGGATATTGACGGATCCTTGGTTGCTAGTCATTCTTCCGTATCCGAAGACATTATCATGGTTAACAATGGCTGCCTCTGCTGCACTGTGCGAGGAGATCTGGTTAAAATGCTCTTGGACTTGGTCACCAAGAAGCGACACAATTTTGATCATATCGTTATAGAAACCACAGGTATGTTCATGATCTTTTAACTGCATCTTTTATAATGAAATTCTGCAAAATGGACAAGGTTTGGAGAAGCACAATCAGTCTTCTATAGTTCACATCTTTTCCTAGTTTCTTTTAACTGCATCTGTTAGGTGTATGAAAAGGTTGAATGGAGCATACTGTTTTAAGTTTAAACCCTTTGCAGGTCTTGCAAAGCCAGCTCCAGTTATTGAAACATTTTGCAATGATGAACTGGTTTCTCAGTATGTGAAATTAGATGGATGTGTGACTTTGGTTGATTGCAAGCATGCAATGCAGCATTTAAATGAAGTGAAACCAAGATTTGTGGTTAATGAGGCAGTAGAGCAAGTTGCATATGCTGATCGCATTATTTTGAACAAGGTAACTGTCTTTAGATTCTGCTATCCTATTTATCTGTGTTAATCTGCTTTTTCTTTTGTTCATTAGGAAATAGTTGTGGCTCTATTTCTGGATTTAGAATTGAGATTATTATTTTTTAAAAAATTTTGCTTTTGCAGATAGATTTGGTTACTGAAATTGAGTTAGAGATATTGATCAAGAAAATAAAGGTGTGTTTTTTTGTTACATATCGATCCTCTAGATATTCTATTTCTTATTGAACTAGGATGGTAATTGAAATCTAGAGAGAGAGAGAGAGAGAGAGAGAGAGAGAGAATGGTATAATCTATTAATCTAACATCAATCTTTGTCCAAGAAATAAACATATACATCAGTTTTCCTACAATTTCATATTAAAGGGATACCATGCTGATGATGACCCTTTATGCTGTTCTTTTAAATAACATTTCAATTTCTGAATGGATATGGATTCAATATTCATTATGGCTAATTCTTATATACACTGTAGAGTAAGAGGGATTTAAACATTGATTTATTGCTACCACAAAAGTTTAAGAGAAGAGAGAGAAAATCTAATAAAACAAGATAAAGAGAGATGAATGAGTGGTTATAAAGTGATCTGGAGTAAGGATTTTTTACTCCATATGAAGGGAATGTCTCATTTATCATATTGTTTGCTCCTGTCCTTTTGATTTGTCCAACATGGATAGAACAGGCTGTAGTTCTGTGTTGACTTTTGAATCTTGCTCTAAGGCAAAAACAAATTAACACGTGGTGCTAGATGGTTGACATTTCATGCTGTTATCATGATACAATAATCATAAAGAGATTCCATTTATTTTCCATGAACAGATCAGACTGTTGTCCAAAAATTTTGGTTTGTCATTTATAAACTTCTGTAGATTTTTGTATGGAAGGTCTTGGGTCGATGAGAAAAGTAATGCTCATAGAATCAAATATTATTTTGGTGAATTGTTGCCAGCACATCAATGGGATGGCACAAATTAAGCAAGCTACATTTGGAGCTGTGGACGTGGATTTTGTTCTAGGTGTGGGAGGATATGATCTTGAGAGGTAAAAAGTATTGTTACTTGGTATCTTTCAAAATATCATACTTAAATGTACCCTTTTACAATCCTATTTTGGTACTAATACATCTCTTGCCATCTACCCCTTTAACTACCAAAATAATGTGGCTATTAGTATGGTTGTAATGAATATCTATAGATGCATATTAGCTGCAATCTCTGTTTTTCAGTCAAAATGCCTTGATATTTCAGAATTGATTCTGAGGTGCATGGGGAATGTTCTTCCGCACGCCATCAACATGATTCTGGACACAGTACTCTTTCTAAACCCTTTATTATCATTTTTAAACTAGGTTATCGGAGTCTGCTGCAATGCAAGGTCAATTATTTTGGAATGGAACACACGCACATATATTAGTGAATTTTATTTATGATGAAGACAAATGTTGCAATTGCATTATTTCCATAACATGTTATATTCTTAAAATATTTACATTTTGAAGTAATAACAAAGCCTGTCTGACTTGATTGATGAAAGTATTTCCAGACCCCCCCCCCTTCCAATCCCAGGTGTCATTATTCTTGTGGTTCTGCATTATTTCATTATTCAAAATTTATCCACAGATCACAAAGGGCATCATGATCATGATCATGTGCATGATGCTTCTGTCTCTAGCGTCAGTATTGTTGCTGAGGGAACTCTTGATCTCGATGAGGTAAGTCAATATATTGTTTTAAACTCTTCATTATCTGTGTGTTTGTTCTCAGAAGTCACTGAATGGCTTTGTGTAGATTTGACAGTTGATGCTTCAAGTTTATGCTTTGTTGATGTAGGTGGATGATTGGCTACAGAGATTGATTGAAGAAAAAGGAGAGGACCTTTACAGAATGAAGGGGGTGTTATCAGTGGACCGTTCTGATCAGCGATATGTGTTTCAAGGGGTGCATTCCATGCTGGATGGCTCCCCGGGAAAAACTTGGGAATCCAATGAGAAGAGGCTTAACAAACTTGTATTCATCGGAAGAAACTTGGATGAAACTGCACTCAGAAAAGCCTTCAAAGGTTGTCTACTCTAGACTCTTTGGTAGGTGTGTCATGTGTGTGTGTGTGAGAAACTTACGCGTTTTGATTGGAAAATATACATATTGTATTTCAATATTTAGGTAAAAGTAAGTTAGATAAGTAGTATTCTTTGTATAACATGAACTATAAAGATGCTCAAGTTCCATCCTATTGGTAACCACACTACTTATGTCTGATTATTCAATTAGAGACAAATGAAAATCGCTTACAATACAACAGGCGGTCCTCCTTGGACTGTTTGCATACTATTTCTCATGGAATAAGAATACTATGCTTAAGGCCTTAATTATTATTATTATTATTATTATTATTATTAAAGGTATACTTTTAGGTAATCATTCATCCGTGTGTAGTTCACCTCTGGATAAAGCTCTGAGGCTTCTACTCCCACTTCTCCTGTCTCAAAGTTTGTCAAACACCCTTCATAGAATATGTGGTAGTAATGGCACACTCCCACTTGGCTTGCATAATCCAAACCTGCAATTTCAGGCAATCAACTATGGTGAGTTGGGTTATTTCTTGAAAGAGTTGTGTTATAGGTACCAACTGTTTTGTACATCAAGAGTGTTACACCTTCCTCTTCCTCTTAATAGTACGTACTAAAACATATTAAAAGATTTTTTTGATTTGACCTTCCATAGGAGAGAGAAGTTCTTGCTTGGATAAGAAGGACTTGTCTAGTTTCTTTTGTATGAGTTTCTCCCATATCTCGATGAGCTCTGTCTGAGTGAGAATGTTTTCTCGTGGCCTTAGGTACACTGTCTTATTCAATGTTCGAGGATCATCAATTGTCTTTATTGTGTATGTTGCGATATCATCTTCATCCATATAAACAACTGCAAACATACATAGAACCAAGTATTAAATCGATTAAGTATTTATCATTGTTCTTTTCTGTTGTGGTTAGTGATTACCTTTAACATTGCCATCTCCATAGATAAGGACCTTGTCTTTTGGAGGTAAAAGGGTTCCCATCTGAGAGAGATTACCAGCAAAATAGCCCGCAAAACAGTTACCAGAGATGTAAGTGAAAGGGATGTTGGCATCCTCTATTGCTTTTCTTACTATCATTTTTTCGTCAAAGGAGACTCTTCCTGGTTCCATTGCATCTTTCATACGTGCTGGGTCCGTGCCGAATTCTGAAGGCAGAAAACGCTGCCGAAAAATTTATAAAACAATACAAGTTTAATTTGACTTTTATTGCTTTTCTTACAAGTTTATTACCTCTTTTCTAACATTTTTATTGAGTAATTGACTCCTACTACTACGGTATTACGTACCTGAACGTTGCCAGCATCCTTGATGGCGTCAACAAGTTTGAGCTGCAGGAGCAAGTTGTGAGAGCGGAAATGGACACCGGACATGGCGCAGATGACGACATCTACAAGCTTGACGGCGTGAACGAGGCTTCGGTGGTCGGAGAAGGAGGCCTCGACGAGACGGGCGCCATGCTTCTTGAAGGAGAGGAGCATCTGCAGCTTGTCGATATCGAGGCCTATCTCGGGCCTCTGAAGCACGTACGTCACATGTCCCTCTGCAAGGCTCGCCTTCACTATCCTCCTCCCAATGTAGCCAGTCCCGCCCACCACCAGAACCTTGCTCTTTTCCATTGCTCCTTTATTATTTTTCCTTTCTAACTTCTCTTTTGACCCTCACCTACTCCCATCACATAACCAATATTCTAGGTTTCTAACGTACGGACGTATATATATGGGCAAATATTTCAATATTCGTGAACAGTGAACCCCAAGTTACCCATTCTTTGACGAAAGATTATTAGCTGATGGATTCCACAACACATGTTCACCACAAAAAAAAAAAAAGTCTACAAAGCAGATAGTCAAAGACTCAAAGTCAAGCACATGTTATGATATTTTCGGACCGAAACTACTTTAAAAGGTGGGAAAAATGAAACCTCCAAAGTTAAAACTAATATTTTTTTTTTGACAAAGAGAGAGAGTGAGCGCGCAAAGGCAAAGCTATGATTTTGATATTGTGCTTCATCGTGAATGATCACCGGAAAATAAATTTTTTTTGATAAATAATATCTTGGGTTGAAACTTAGCTAGCTAGCTAGCAGCCTAGCAACAACTTGTAGAAGAAACACAGAACCATATCTCTCGAACTGTTCATCATCTGAATGCAGTTTAATCATAGTGATATATGTACTAGGTATGCAATAATTATTTCATGATGGACATCATGGATATGAGCCCTCTTGAATTTTGCTTTTGTGTTTTTGACTCTCTGTGTAGCTTGTGTTGTTCTGTATGAGGGTGGGTAGAGTGTATGTCCATGCTCTTCTTTTGCGTAGGATTCTAGTTAGGGATTCTTTTCTGGATGGGGTTTGGGGTAGTAGAAGATAAGTTTTTTTTCTATTTGTGCTGGGGTTGGGATTTGGGCGGGCCGGGTTGGTCATGATACCAACTTTGCCTCCAAAAATAAAAATTTAGGTAAAATGTTGTTTTGGTTACTAACATTTGGGTAAGTTCTAAAAATGTCTCTAACGTTTAAGATGTTTTATTTATGTCCTTAACATTTTGAAATCATATTATTTTTGTCTCACTATTAACTATATTATAATATATTTTAATAATTTTATCTTTCAAATACGAAATTGATTAACCAACATATTTTTATATGTAATTTTTATCTATGATAATACTTGTGAACAACTCAAGAATGATATAGTATGCATGAGGAAGAGAAAAACATTATATGCTTCTTTTCTTTTGGTCTTTATATTATGTTTGTACGATGAGAGAAATAATAATAGTCATGATGAATGTAAATTTAACTTTTATAATATTTTGATGTTGTGAAATAACATCTACATGCATGCTTTTATTAGTAAGTTCTTTACCATTGTTTCGAAGAAGAATAAGATGGATACGATTTCAAAACGTTAGGAATATATTTGAAACTTACTCTAAATACCGGAGACGAAAACGATACTTCATGCGCTAAACAACAGAAAAGACTTTTTTTATTTAGATGTTCTGAATTCTCAGTGAATTATTTTTATTCTATTGGTGTTATCAAGATTTTAAAACAAAAATACCTTAATGATTGTATTACTTAATAAGTTAAAGATAATCGAGTAAAAATTACTTAATTAAACTTGCTATATTATTACTAACCAAGCACTCCAGTTATTACAACAAACACACTTTCATTTAAAATGTGCGTGACAACACGCTCTAATTAACACGCATCTTATTTCGTCTTTATTTCTATTGTTGTTGCTTCTTCTTCTTCATCATCTTCCTCATGTACCATCGTCATCATCATCTTCCTCTTCCTCCTCCTCCACCAACACCACCACCATGCACCACCAGTGGCATCATCATCTTGTTGTTGTTGTTGTTGTTCTTACTTCTCCTCCTTCTTCGTCACTATCGTTGTCGTCGTCGTCGTCATCTTCTTATTCATCATCATTTTGAACTGAACTGGAATATATTACCGAAACGAACCGAAATATACTACTAAAAACGAATACAAAACAACAAACAATATAATAACGAGTTGAATTTCCTAGTATACATCTCTAAAATAAATCGAATTATACTACTAAACTGAATCGAAATATATTACTAAATCAAACACAAAACAGCAAACAACAAGTTGAAATAAATAAGAGGAAGAAGAAAAAGACGAGGAGAACAGGGAGAAGAAGCACGTAATAAGAAGAAGAGGAGGAGTTGATGAGAGGATGAGGAAGAAAAAAAAAAGAAATGAACTAAAATTTATTACTAAATCGAACATAAAATAGCAAACAACTACTAATTGAATTTCCTAATAAGAATAAAAAAAAAAAAAGAAATGAATCGAAATATGCTACTGAAATGAACTTAAATATATTTCTAAATTAAACACAAACAACAAATAAATTGAAATAAGAGCAAGAAGAAGATGAGAAGGAAGAAGAAGAAAAAAAAAGAATACACTATAGAAACTTACTACTAAATTGAATACTAAAACAACAAATAACAACAAGATGAATTTTCCAATAAGAACAAAAGGGAGAAAAAATAAAAAGAAATGAATCGGGATATACTATTGAAATGAATCGAAATATATGACAACAACAACAACATAACAAAAAAGAGAGGAAGAAGAAAATGTTGACGAGGACGAGGCAAAAGAAGATGCAGATTTAGGAGAAGAAGAAGAAGGTGGAAAAGAAGAATGTAAAACAGAGAAGAAGGAGGAGGAGGATGAAGAAAGAAAAAGATGTTGACGATAACGATGATGACGACGCAGAGAAGACGCATATATATGGAGGAAAGAGGAAGAGGAAGAGGAAGGAAGAAAGAAGAAGGAGATGATGAAGGAGAGACGCAAAGAAGGTGCGTTAAAGAAAAAAAGCTTAGTTGAAGTTAGTTTGTTAAATAACTTGTTTAGCTAGAATTATTCTTTTCTTCCTAAACTCTACTGCCAATCTGCCATCAATACCACTATCAATATATACTACCAACACATCACTAAGAAAGATGGGGAGAGGAAGAAGAAGATTAAGGGACAAAATCGGAAAAAAGACATTGGTTCTTGATTATGATGAGTAGTGGAAATTTAGTTTCTTACTGTTGTGTATATTATCATGATTTGGTGGATATGGTTTTATAAGGTTGAAAGGGAGGCGAATGCCCCGAGTCCATCTCTGTATTTAGAGTTCAGTTCACTGCTAGTAGGTAGCGAGTAGGATTATATTGTTAGGGTATATGATTGAAGTAAATTAAGCAGTGTGAATATATATTAATATTATAGTGGGTACTGAATGTGATGATAGAATGATGGCGAAGAAGAAAATTAAGAATGAAGAATTAAAGATATATCCTTAGATAGTGATCCATGCGTGTGTAGTTGACCTCTGGGTAAAGGATGGAAGCTTCTTGTCCATTGGGTCCAATATCAAAATTGGTTAGACATCCCTCGTAGAAGATGTGATAGAAGTGGCCAATCCCGACCTGGAGTTTATAGTCCAAGCCCTTGAGTGTTGCCAGGAAGGCCTCGGGAGATATGTAGGTCTTGTGGAGCTGCTTTCCGATGAGGGACTCCCAGATTGCAATCAGCTCTGACTGCGACAGAATGTTGTCTGGAGGCCTCAGGTAGAGAGTCTTGTTGAGGGTGCGGGGGTCATCGATGGTCTTGATAGTGTAGGTGGCCACGTCCTCTTCATCCACGAAAACCGCCTTGAGGGTGCCATCTCCGAAGATGTGGACCTTTTCCCTCGGAGGCACAAAAGATCCCATCTGGGACAGGCTGCCCGCAAAGTAGCCCGCAAACAGGTTGGCAGAGATGTATGTGAATGGGATGTTGGCTTCCTCTATGGCCTTCCTCACACCCATCTTGTCCTCAAATGTTACCCTTCCTGGCTCTAGCGCGTGTCCCATCCTCGCCGGATCCAGTCCAAACTCAGACGGCAAGAAGCGCTACGGACACAGTATATATAAATTAATTAAGATGATTTCATTAAAGTAAAAGAGAACGAATGAATGAATGAAAGAAACCTTGACGTTGCCAGCTTCCTTGATGGCCTTAATGAGGTTGAGCTGCAACCCAATGCTGTGGCTCCTGATATGCACACCGGAGATGGCACTGATGACAACATCCACCTTCTTCACGGCATCCACAAGACTCTGGTGGTCGGAGAAGGATGCCTCTATGAGGTGGGCCCCCTCCCTCTTGAACGAGAGCAGCATCTGCAGCTTCTCTATCTGCAGCGCCAACTCCGCCCTTTGAAGCACATATGTCTCGTGCCCCTCTGCCAGGCTTGCCCTTACTATTCTCCTTCCAATGTACCCTGTTCCTCCTACCACTAGCACCTTGCTCTTCCCCATTTTGGATGCGAACGAATCAAACTTGCCTTGCTTCAAAATGAATTAAGGTTTTTATAGATAACTGGACTTCCACTGAGTTGCTCAACTAGTCAAACACCAATCTTTACTAGTCTAACTTGGACGTACATTATATTATGTTATTGTTTTCTCATCATGTCACGCCACCATTTTTTAACAAGGTGGGCAACCACACACACTACACTACACTACAATCTAGCACTATGTATGGAGCTTAATTTTTATTTGCTTCTTTCAATTTCAACGGAAAGATGATAATTGATTGCAACAGCCAACAGGTACTTAGCACCTACCACAATGCAGCTAAACCGCCCTTTCTCGGCTAACAGAGCTACCGCAATATGCAGCAGCCAGCACGTGACTCTACCTAATCTATTTAATACCTAATACAGTATTATTTTATTGGTGATCATTGATCTGCTTCTTGGGAGAAATTTACCATCTCATCCTCGCCTTCCTTAACCCTCATAGGCCTCTTCTTGCCTCCCTTTCTTGTTTACATAACACTTCAACGGATGACCGCCTGAATTCTTTATGGCTGAGTTTCTTGCTAATGTTCGGTTCTTTGTTGCAGTTTAGCAACTCTAGTATCAGATATGGAAAGAATGATCATGCTAACGGCTGGGAACTCAATTTCAGGGTGAACCACATGATCAACTATGAATTTCCAGTTGTATGGTGAAATGGTTTCTGGAAATCAAATGTAAAATGAGCAAGCAAATTATTCTTTTCTCCTCCATACAATTGTTACATAATCATAAGTTCCCTCGATCATAGTTATAGTAAAAGGCAGTCTCCTTAACATCTTTATTCTTTCCTTCATCAACCAATTCAGAAATTCTAAACCTTTGGCTTTTAGTAATGTGAAATACGCACAGGCTGAAAAAGTTAACGAGAAAAGAACACAAGAAAAATGAATAGTGAAAACTAGAAATGTCACAGGCAATTTTCGTCATATTCTCATATTAAAAAGAATGTGAGTATTCTTCCTTCCCCTCATCTGAACACACACTTCGAACTCCCTTAAATACCTTGTAGTTCCTATATTGTAATTATAATAGTTTACACAATGTTATATCAATTTAGATGTCAGAGGGCAAAAATAAAACAGAAAATTACACCAATAAGTAAATCAGAGAAATTGCAGCATTGTTCTAGTTATTATTGTGACTTCTTATTATTCAAATCCATAAATTCATACACATTTCGTATTGCTATGTTAGCAATGAGATTTATTCCGGCAACATGCCTTGCAAGATCAAAGCACAACAATATTTCGGTAAGAAACATACAATCAGTAGTGGGCATAATCCATTAAGTATTTCATGTTTTGTGGCTGTGAAGGATAAACTAGATCTGTTGTATCTGTGCTAGAACATATCTAACACAAAAATACAAGTAATCATTAAGTTATGTTTCTGAGTAATGATTTTTCAAGATGTGGTTCGACCCTCTTCATTTATCTAGTATGGTACGACAATGGATTCTATGAGCTCTTGAAGGGGTGCCAGCTCCTTCTTGTCAATCAAACCAAATTCCTGCCCAACAGCAACAAAAATAAATAAATAATAACCTTTTTGTGTTAATTGTTGACAATTAGAAACAGTTTCTAAAACCAGATGATGATAAACCAATAACAATTAGTTGATTAACTTTACTAATATTATATCAACTAGCTGATGAACTTCACTAATATTGTCGTATAAATTAGCTAATTAGACACCAAAAAAAAAAATTCAATTAGCTGATTATTAATATTATCAAGATGGCTATTGCAGTAATAAATAAATAAATGAATAAATAAATAAAATGCTCAACAATTCAACCAGTGTTCAAACAAAAGGCAAGCCAAACAAATGTTGCAACATATAAGAGACTTACACAGGTAAAGAGTATAAAATGCTTGAAGCAAGTGTTTAGGTGGGCCTCTTCCTTGAGGCTCACAATTTTCTGAAAGTGAGAATGATATATGTGAGCATATACTCGGAACAACCGCTTGAATATTGTCTTCACAACATCCTTAAAGTTGGGAGGAAATGGTGCACCTACATGAATCCACGGGTTATTACAACACGTGAAATGAAAATAAATATACTGATTATGACAACCTAAGAATCTGAATCTGTTGGAAAGAAAATAAACATTTACCAAGCTTTTGAGGGAATATGGACTCATCATCAAGCTGTCCTTCAATCCAGTCCATTAGATATTCTACATATTTTGGAGCAGAAACTTCAATAGGTTTCTTAATTTGTACACCATCTGCCCATCTATATTCATACCTGAAGTTTTCATGTAACAGCACAACATCTGAGCTAAAGGCATGATTTCAGGATGAATACAAGTTGCCAGAATTGCAATTAGCATTAATGGAATGATGTTGATTAATGATACTAAAAGTACTTGTAAATGCAAAAATTTGATATAATCCAATAAAGATCAGATCTAAGTCCAAAATTTGCAGATGGTTAACTCCTCTCCAAGGAAGAATATAATTGAAGAATTATATTACTCTAAAGCTGGGGGGAAAAAGATGATGAACACTAAATTCTTGAGCAATGGAAGAAAAAATGTGTCTAATTAGCCTGTTCAGCTGCAATCAGGGGGGAAAGGGGATACAGGATCATATATTTCCAGCTCACTCCTAAAATATTGTCTATGTTTACTTTACAAGTCATGTTGATTTCAATTGATTAAATATTGGGTAGATTCTTTAAGCCCAGTTGGCATGAATAAGAATATCAATTAAGAGGTATGACAAACATGGAAAATAGTTGACTGTTGATTGATTTTATATACCCAGAAACTCAATTATAAGAATTAAAAAGCACATAGCAAGGAATGGAAACCTCAATAGCTGTAAGAAAGTGATACTCAAATTCTAGGATTCTAATACGAAGATAGTCAATTTAAAGAAGCGATCTAAGCTTATTCTAAACTTAATTTTACATTTTACACAACCATTTAGTTGCCTGTTAAATGAATGAGCAGTGAGTTAGGTATAACATACTTTGGACCAGCAGACATTGTTCGACAATTCTCAGGAGTGCAAAATTCTGTGAGGGTGCCATAAAGAAGATTGACCTGGTTGAAGAAATCAACAGCTGCAGTGTGAAGCAATTCAGAATAGTATGAGAGAACAGTAAACGGAAATGGGGAAAACGAATAGAAGAATGAGAGGCAATAGGAAACTGTTCCGAAGAGTGGAAAAGAGAGAGAGAGAAAGATAGTTACTGTTGACAGCAAGCCACTCATTTAAATCCTCCCCAGGTGGTAGCTTTACTGCTTCCCTCAGATTTCCACTACCTAGTGTAGCGTCAATATGCTGTCTAAGCTGTGCTCCCTGTGATACAAAAAAAAAAGAGGGCAATCATAATTCAAGACAATTGTGTTTGAATTTTCATGAGTTTTCAAACCAACCTTGCTCCCAGAAGGTGCACTTTTCTTGGGGCGGAATGTTCTCTGGTTTCTGTTGCAATTTGTTAGATCGAATAATAATATATGAATTAAGAATGGAGGAACTGAATTAGTAGAAATATTATTCATGCTTACAAATTACAAGTTATACATGACATGCGAGAGAGAGAGAGAGAGAGAGAGAGAGAGAGAGAGAGAGAGAGAAAATCATTAGAAACTGGAATGTGTTGCGAACTTGGGTTGTGAGTTTTTGAGTGGAATGAGAGATAGAAAATCGGCAAGAGAAGAGGATCCAAGATGAATAGCAAAAGTTTGAAATAAAAGAAGAGATCAGATCATAGAAGAATAATACATAGATTTGATTTGAAAAAGAGAAATAAGAAAAGATGAGAAGCGGGGAGGGGGGAGGGGGAGATGAGAAATATGAATCGGGCATGACTGACCTGCCTAGACCGAAGAGGCTCATGGCTGGCTTCAGAGATGATGCGATGCTTGATCTTGATCTTGCTCTTCCTACTTCCTACGCCTGATTGCCTGAACCTGATATTGCTTTTGGAATCCTCGCCTCCCAATAAAACTCTATTATACAACAAAGCTATATCATTTCTTTTTCAAAATATAAATATTCATTTTCTTTCATTCACACAATCACACTTCACTATATATAAATACTCACACTCATAAAAAATATATATATACATACTCACATACAAAAGCCAGATATTAGGAAGGAAAAAAAAACAGTTTTATTATAAAATAATTTAATTCATTTTTTACTTATAAAGAAAAGTTTGCCTTCCATCCTTTAACAACCATGCTATATCTATATATAAAAAAAAATCACCTACCAAATTCTATATCAAATACATGTTTAACTTTAAAATACACATTTAAAATTTCTTAAACATTGTGGATATTTAGTTATTTACACGTAAACATATGATAGTTCTTTTTTTTACTCAAAAACAAACTAAGTAACCATATGAAAGTTCTTTTTTTTACTCAAAAACAAAGTAACCATGTCATGTACTCATGTTGAAGCAGCTCCTCTAAATCATTCCATGGCCTTGGCCAAACTGCATTATAAATCCCTTGCTTTATTGCATGTTTAGCTATAGCATGAGCAACATATTAGCACTTCGCTGAATCAAGACAGTCGTAATGTTTTAAGGACGATGCATGAACTCTTGGATCCTCAAAATCAACTTCGCTGAATCAAGACAATCGTCATGTTTTAAGGATGATGCATGAACTCTTGTGAAACCTGCTTCCCAAGCCAATAAAAGCCCTCTCCAAATGGCAAACATATGATAGTTAATTTAGTGACTTACTGATGCATTATAGTTTTTTTGTTCTATTAATTGTCAAATATAAGATGTCCTTTGAGAATAATTCTAATGTGGAATTGGGATATCTACCGCAGAAAACTCCTCCTAAGTCCCAGTTAAAGAACAATTCTAATGTGGAATTGGGATGTCTACTGCAGAAAACTCCTCCTAACTCCTAACTGATACCCTTCCAGCTAAACGAGAATAGGAATTAGGCCATCTCCTACAGTTGTCTTGAAGTAAGTTTCAACTTTCAAAGGGGCAACTCTTCCACACCTTACAACCCACCTATGACTAGGCAAATATAAAATCCTTTTGGAAGCTTTATTGATGCATCAAATTCTTGTTTATGCTTCTATTCGTCCATGTTTAAATTATGAGGGGAGGAACATCACCCTTTATTTCTCAGTCAAGCTGTAATAAGTAAATACTGAGTCGACATCAGACTTTATAGTAATTTTTCTTATAAACTTACCCTTATATCATTTAGTCTTCATGAAAAGTTGGAAACTTGGAACTAGTCCCATTACAGAAAAATTTCCGGATATGTTGGTTAAAAAATTTGGATAATAACTTTCTATAAGAAATATATTTCACAAGAATATACAACGTGAGTTTGTCCAACAACAAAGTCAACATAACAATAATATACCTCAAAATAAAACACTTGGTTTTCCAGCTATTAAATTGAAAAAAAAAAAAAATGAAATGATCTGTCAAAATATGTAACCACCATGCTGAGAGTTGTGGAACTGGACCATATCAATCCTTGCCTGCAAATAACATATGCAAACGGTTCAAGTTAACTTTCTTTAGCAAACAGCAACTACTGAAATTACATATTTAAGGTTCAGGCACAAAGAGATGAAAGGATCCTAATGTCAAATGCACAAAAACATACAACATTCCCTCAAACCAGACATTTTAAGAGTTAAAACCACATCATATGTTACAGAGGCTTAACTTGACAGAAATACTCCAATTTATACTATTGCAGCAGGATATGTGATCTGTCTATACTACAATATTGCAGCAAAATGCAAACAGAATTTTCTTCATCGAGTCAAAGTGTCAAACCATAAATTATGATATATAAAATCTAAAATTGCAATCCAAATTTACTCCAGCTAGCATACAAGCAGTGAAGAGTTCTACAAGTCTATGAAAAATAGTAGTAAGAAAAATGAGCAATGAGAGAAAGATAAGGCATAACTAACATCAAAGCTTAAGACAAAGTTCCAAAAGGATAACAAACAAATAAACAAGCCAGACAAGAAAAGAACTAAGCAACTAAGTAAAGATGATTTTGATGTTTTAGAATCAAAGTGATACCTCTCCGAGAAAACAACAGTTCATGGAATGTGCGTATACTGTTACAGGCAGATGTAGCACGCAATGGTAAGTCGCTGTTCATGCCAGAGAAATCAAATCCCTTGACTGATAAACGCTTTTCCCTAAAGCGATGTAATTTGTCACAAGCTTCTCTTTGAAAGTCAAAGACACGAGATAAGTTTATAGTCCAGCTATCGCATGGTGCATTAAGACCATTAGATCGTGCTACCTCCAATGCTGAATTTCTTGTTGCCATGATAGCTGCATTAAAAAGAAGTTGATGTTTTATGTACATGAGTTTAAGACTGAAAATCATTGTAAATCAAAGTTTATTAGCATCAACTGATTGAGGAAATGATGATACACAAGTGCATAGTGCATACAGCAAAAGTCAAAACTATAACATTTTGGAAAAGTCGCGCATGAAGTTAAACTTTGAGAAATAAAGCAATGGTTAGACATAATGAGAGAGGTTTACCATTAAAAGGAGCTTCAAAGATAAAGTTGGCTGGAAGGCCAATACCAAGGCCAGCGAGAGTGAAGCCCACATTGAATCCAATGCCACAACCAGCTCCAACATAGCCTATGACTTCAGGGCCGAATCCCGGACCCCATCCAACTCCACAACCAAGACCCACACCCATTCCCCAAAAGGCACCGTAAGTTGGATGAACAGGGTTCCATCTTTGATATCTTCTAAACAATCCTTTTATAATCATTTGGAGCTGAGAACAGAGGAAAAGTAAAAAATAGTAAGCTTAAGCCATCGAAGATCAATCCAGATGTTACAAATATTGTAATTTGCAATTTGCAATGAAGGAAGGTACCCTTAGATGTATACTAGGATGAGAACAGAAGACGCTTAACTCGGGAAATTGGGAATGAATGCTAGTAATTTATGAGGAGACATATTCCGTAGGGTCTTGGATAGCCATAGCATCAAAGGATATCTCAGACATGAAAACTAAGGAGCAGGGGCAAAAAAGAGAAAAACACAGAAAGCATAGGAAGAAAATGAAGTCAGGAAGAGGTAGTAGGCATTACCACGAAATTGAAGTATGAATGAAGGATTGAAGGAAAGCGTTGCAGCCGCAGTGGTTTGCTCGTTGCTTACTTGGGGCTTCTTCACTTCTTCCAACTTCCTACACCAAAGATAGCTCGTTGCTTATTTGTTCTGCCACCTGTCCTCCTTTTTTTTTTTTTGTTCATCAAAATTGACAAATGCATCGTCCATTTAGGTTCAGCCCATTCATAACTTCATGTAAACCCACCTCACCTCTGTTCCAAAAAAAATTATATGTATTTTAGTTTTGAATGTTAAATTGTTTTCTTTTTTGGTTACAGAATGTTAAATTATTTAGTACAAGCTTGTTAATACCAAAGTCCAAAAAAAGAAAAAAACAAAAAGCTTGTTAATACCGAGTCTTAAAAATTGTTATAGCAAGATAACATTTTTTTTTTTTGTTGGCATATGTGTAGTAATATCATAGTTCTGAAAACCGGACCGACCATGATCACGGTCCGATTTGATGCAAAAACCTGCCTCTCCAAGAATCGAAGTTGAACTGTCGAACCAGCCGGAAACCGACCCGATCGATTTTCTCTCTAGCAAGAATTTATTCCAAAATGCTAGGAATAGAGTTTGAACCCATGTCCTTTGGCATCTTAGAAACACTCATTGCCACTAAGCTACATGAACATGTTAAAAAATAAAGACAAATTATTTTATATATATAAAAGTTGTCCTTTAACTACTAGTTTAAATTTATTTTTTATTTTAATTTTAATTTGCACTTATTTATAAATTAACTATAAATTTATTTATGCATCATTATTAATATAAAAACTATTTTTATTAAATATTTAGAAATTAAAATATAAACACTAAAATATATCTTTTGAATTAATTACATCTTATTTTTTTTATTCCATAATTATATGGTATTTACTAATATTATTTTTTAATAAATACTTGTGTATAATGATATAATGAACAGCGCTACGGAACCAACGTTAGGGAGCCAATAATTAAGTTATCATCCAAAATTTATATGAGTTATCATCCGTAACTCATATATCCAAAATTAAGTTATCATCTAAAATTTATATGAGTTATCATCAGTAATTATGTGTTGGCTCCCTATTGATCATAATATATTGACTCCCTAGTCTTTTTCTAATAGAATAAACATAAATTCATTAATAAATTATTAAAATATAAAAATGATAGTTATTTTAATATAAAACTTAATATTGACTTTATATATTATATTTGAGTAAAATTATAACACTTTGATTGATTTAATATTTTAAATTTAAAAATATTTTAAGGTTTAATTCATGATATAATTGTATTTGTTGTTTTTATTTTTATTTTATATATTATTTTATTAAAAATGGTTGAACTTCCAATTAAATCGATTGGACCTATAAAACCTTTAATCATTAACTCGAACGGTTCAATGACTAGTCCAATTGTCAGAACCTTGAGTAATATCATATGAGCTATAATTCATTGGTAATAAAATAATTTTTTAATAATTCATTAGATATTATGATGACGGATAAATGAGTTTGTTTTTTACTGGATAATAGATAGAAATGATTGATTATAGATTTGTCATCCGAGAGTAATGCGTCATCAATTTTTTTTTTAGTCAATAGTAGGTAATTTTTTAAAATTGTTTTATTTGTTTTTAAATTATAGAACTTAAGTAATAAATTTTAAATTTTGAACACTTGACAAAAAATAAAATAAAATAAAATAAACACTAATCCTTAATTTTAAAATAGGTTAATGTTCACTCCCCAAAAGTTGTTTCCTTTTTTTTTCTTGAGGATGATGGTATTATATTTATGAATAAGTATACGTGGTAAATATAACACAGTGTAAACAATAAACAATAATTTCGCATGGAGATTGTACCAGCATGTAGTAATTTTAAAATTTGAACCAATGACTTACGAGAATGAAAACTAACCTCATTACCATTAAGTCAAGCTAATTTTTATGAAATATTTTGAAAATATATATATATATATATATATATATATATATATATATATATA
>JASCZI010272091.1:0-11203 GCA_036250425.1 Stylosanthes scabra
GAGGTTTTTAATGAGGCATATCCGTAATGGACGTCCAAGGGGGAGTGTTGTGAATGATTGAGGGCGGCAAGTGGTTAGCCGCCGGTTACTATGCACTGCATAGTAATCCAATAAATCATGGCCGTCCATTCCTAATCAAGTTACTATGTTGCATAGTAAATGAATCATAGCCGTTCATTCCTTTTCATGTAATAGTAAATCTTTTACTATAAATAGGGCTATGATTTCATAAGTTTTTCATATCCAGAAATCAATAAGAATTTCTAATACTTGCTCTCTACAGCTTTCTCTCTCTTCCTTTTCTTAATTCTCTTTTATATAGCTTTAGTTCTACTATAGCTTCGACTATAGCTTCAATTTTATAACAAATTCAGATTTTAGTTGTTTTGAAATACAACATACATCTTAGCATAAAGCCAATTTTGAGTTTTGACCTTTGGGGACCTTTTAAATTCTATGATGAATTATAGTCAATGGTCATTGGCTTATAATTTCTCATAAATTTTTTGCATTTAATATCTATTAATGACTAATTTACATAAAGCTGTAACCATTACAAACTAGCAATTTATGTATGAGAGAGAGACCATGAGGAGGAGAAACTAAAAAAGATTAAGCTAGTATGTATAAATTTAGATAAAATTACACTACTTTTTTTTTTTTTAGAGATGTCTAAATGACATTTCCTTTTCTTTTATTTTTAAAATATTCAATTTCCTCCTTTCTAAGAATTAAATAACATCCACTTTAATACATTTAACTAAAATACTCTCTAATAATTATTATAAATATATAATAATAATATTGTAATGAGTTTTATTTATTTTTATAATAAATTTATTCAATAAATATAATTAAATAAATATATAATAATAATATTGTAATGGATTTTGTTTATTTTATATTATTATTTTTACTATTATAATAAATTTATTCAATAAATATAATTAAATAAATATAATTATAAATATATAATAATATTATAATGATGTTTATTTATTTTTGTTATTATTTTACTATTATAATAAGTTTATTTAATAAAAAATATTATATTATTATATTTATAATTAGTATTAGAGAGTATTTTAATTAAATTGACTAAAGTGATGTTATTTAATTCTTAAAAAAAAAGTGAGTGTATATTTTAGAAATAGAGGAGAGGGAAGTATCATTTAGACATCTTTCATAAGAGGGAAGTGAAATTTTCTCATAAATTTAAATTATTTAACCTTATAAGGTTATTACAAAAAATATTACGTGACTATCACTTTGAGTCATTAACTTTTAACACTTTTAATTAGTAATTTAATATTATAATTTAATCAATATTTTTTAATGTTGATAATCAAGAATATAGTGACTAAATTAAAATTTTGATAAAACGGTAAAGATTAGTAGAAAAATTTAACCCGACCCTAATTTGAAGTTTTTTCTTTTTTGGGCATGCCCCTAACTTGATTAAACGTTTGCACAATCACCTATAAAATAAAGGTAATGACAAGAACGGATAGAATAAATTAAGGTGAAGTCTAATGTGTAGACGGCAAATTGCGTCTACATGTATAGACGCCACATGCTAGAGAAGGATTGGACGCTGTGTGGGGCCCAGTGGTTTGATGAGATGGTTTTACGAAGCCATTACGCTCTTGTTAAATGGATTAGGATTGGGGATGTTATTTCGATAAGTCATTCGTCTAGTTTGAAAACAAAAAAGCAAAAAAGGGGAACCAATAACAGATTGAATAAGGACTAAAAGAAGATGAATCCAATTCTAAATCGATCTATTTTGAAGAAGTGTTGGAGGTAGGGTTTATGAGAAAGAGGGGTGCACGGCGCTGCTAAGTTGAATGCAAGTCCTGTGAGTTTTCTGGAACACCCACGCAGGACGGTGCGTGTTGGGAGGAAACCGACCAAGGTGGTGCTGAAAGGCGTCGGAAGTTTCAAGGAGAGCCAGGGACGGCG
Organism: Stylosanthes scabra; assembly: GCA_036250425.1. Taxonomy (NCBI): domain Eukaryota; kingdom Viridiplantae; phylum Streptophyta; class Magnoliopsida; order Fabales; family Fabaceae; genus Stylosanthes; species Stylosanthes scabra. The sequence continues at coordinate 1,963 of JASCZI010272091.1, forward strand.
CCGACCGAAGAAGGACTCGGGGCGTTCAGAATAAGGTATCAGGCGAGGCGAGATACTGTGGAAGTGTGCGGGATCAGTCCTGTGACAGGTAAGAAACCAACCGAACTGGAGTAATTGTGCATGATATGCTGTGTAGAAATAAAATAGACATGGTGATTTTTGCTTGCTTGGAATATGCAAACCGAATGGAGTGAATTTTGTTTTCGTTTTGTGTTGGGTAAAAGTTGCAATTGGGACGTTAATGTTCGCTTATTTTACGCGGGTCAATGTCCCACGGAGGAATTTAATTTTCGTTGTGTTTAAATGCAGATGGACGAAATCATCACGGAGGAAGTGAATGGATCACAGAGTGGGGAAGACTTTGTTGGTGTGGAGACAGAAGATGGCAACTGGGAGAACAGGAAGGAGGGAGTTGATCCAGGGAGGAAATGTGAGGGGGAAGGGGATGATTCTGACTACGATGATGTTGCGGCATTAACTAAGGAAGAGATATGCAAGAAGGTTTTTCGGACTGAGGAAAAGGCGTATGAATTTTACAAGAGGTTTGGTAGATGTCATGGTTTTGGGGTACGGAAGGGAGACTACGTGAAGGATGAAACTGGGGCTGTTTTTAGGAGGCGTTTTTTTTTTGCAATAGGGCCGGAGTAAGGGAGGAGAAGCACTATCAGAGGACTGATAGGGTTAGGAGTCACAAGCCAGAGACAAGGACTAATTGTGGGGCGAAGTTATCCATTTACCTTGACAAAGAATGCTCTGTGTGGAGAGTTAGGAGGGTTGATTTGGGTCACAACCATGAGCTGACCCCTAAGGGTATGATCCATTTAATCCGTAATTTTCGAGATATCAGTGAGCCGGCCAAAGCGCACATTGATGGAATGAGTGCGTACGGACTTCCAACGGCGAAGATTCTTGGGTACATGGCTGGTGTCGCTGGTGGTTATTCATGCCTCGGATTCACTAAGAAAGATGCCTACAATTACCTTGACAAGTCAAAGAGAGCAAGGATCGAGAACAGTGATGTGAATGCTGCTATAGCGTACTTGGAAGGAAAGGCAACAGCGGACCCAATGGGAATGGCGAAGTACAATGTAACGGAGGATGGAATGTTAGCAAATCTTGTGTGGGCTGATGGAGGGAGTAGGGAGGATTACCAGCATTTTGGGGATGTTTTGGCTTTCGATTCGACGTACAAGAAGAACAAGTATAGGAGAACTTTCACAAACAAACCACAACCAAACCACCATATTTGGATTCGGCATAGTGTTAGATGAGACGATAATGTCATATACGTGGCTGCTGGAGAACTTTCTTGGAATCATGTGCGATAAGGCTCCTTTGGTTGTGGTAACAGATGGTGATGACGCAATGATTTCGGCGGTGAGGAAAATATTCCCAGGAGCAACACACAGACTCTGTGCATGGCATCTACAAAAGAATGTGACATCTAATGAAAGCGAGCAAATGTTTCGTGACACATTCTCGAAGTGGCTATACTCCGATATGGAAGTGAATGAGTTTGAGTCACAATGGCAAGAAGCAATGGATGAATTTGGGTTGCACGGAAAATTGTGGGCATCACAAATGTTTGAGAAGAGAGAGATGTGGGCTAGTGCGTATCTTAGGAGAAAGTTTTGTGTTGGTTTCAGGACTACCTCTAGGTGCGAGGGGAGTAACTCCCACGTTAAGAAGTTTCTGAGCACCAAACATGGGATTTTGGAGTTGATATAGAACCTGGAGGTGGTTGTGAGAGAGTATCGTAACAACGAGATGCTGGCTCAATTCAACTCGATTTATAACACCCCGGTGCTCACGACGTGTTTGGATCCGCTTGAGCGCATGGCAGCGAAGGTGTACACCCGGGCAATATTCAAGGAGGTGAAGCGAGAAATCGAGGCAGTGGGCACGCTAAATTTTGTGGATAAGAGGAAGGTTTCCACAACGACCGTGTACACAATGCTAGAATATGCACACCCTGGTCGGCCGTTAATTACCATGTTTGATGAGGTTTCTTGGTGGATGGAATGCCGCTGTGGTTTTTGGGAAAGGAAGGGATTCCCATGCAGGCACATATTCTTTGTTCTGAAACAGGAGCACATGCAGGTTATACCGGAGAGGTTGGTGTTGAGGAGGTGGACGAAAGCTGCAAAATCCTTAGATCATTATGCTAACTTGGATAAGGACGGGGAGAATGATAAGGGTTTCTTGCTTCGCCACGGTGCCTTGCATGCTGCAGTCCAGTGGATGCTTTTTGTGGGAGCGAAAAAGCAAAACTTGTTTGACAAGGCAATTTCAGGAATCCTTCGGTTATGTTCCGAGCTGGAGGCGGAGGAGAAGAACAAAGGTGAGCCCCCACGTCAACGCCCTGTCGAAAGTGTGCGGGATCCAGGGGTTTCTAGAATGAAGGGTGCGCAAAAAGAAGCGAGGCATTAACGGAAATCGTAGGAAGTGTACAGCATGCAAGAGAACCGGACACACACACAGGCGGTGCCCTGACATGTGCAAAACAAAAGATTGCAACGGCGTGCATAAAGGTAAAGACGGTAACAGAGTCGAGGGCGGGAAGAGTGCGGAGGAACGTGGCGAAGGCGGTGAGCCCTCCGTGAAAGGCAGCCTCTCAAAGAGAAAGGTAATGGTCTTCAAATTCAAATTATGAGTAGAAGGGAGATTCTGGTTAATGAACATGTCCACCCGATGATTCTGGTTAACAAACACAGAGTGGAATTATTGTTTTGCCTTGGAATTACAGCATACCTTTGTTTGAATTGAAATGTTATTTCCATGAAGATATGATTCTAATACCTTGTGGGTTTCATCCACATAACCATGTACCTCCTGGTTATGAAGTCCAGTGTAGCCTTGCAATATCCAGTGGGGTTCAGCGCAACTGGCTACGACGTGATAAAATTCAATGTTAGAACCTTAATCAACAATGGAGACATGCATCAAGCTACTCTATCATAGCGAAATCGAATTTAACGTACCACAAAAGAAGTGGGCAGCCACCAAATGGAATCGGAGGACTCATCAGTCATCATTGTGGCAACAGCATCAAGAACCTGCACATGTAATTCCCGTCATCGACAGTTACAACACTTGGTTAATTGACACAAAGGGTATAGGACTTACCTCTCGTGGGACTGCTTTCTTTGGGCGAAGAGACCAGAGAGTCTTGCGGTCTAGGCTCAGCGCATCCCGTTGAAAGAGTATCTCCTTGAGTTCCAAAACAAAAAATAACGAAACCAATCACGTATACTTAAATCTTTACTGTCAAATGTTCCTTCCTCATAACATACATCTGGCTTTCCTTATCCAAAGAAGGTGGTCACAGAAAGCTTACGTCTTCGACTTGGACTTGGAGAATGCATAAGCTCCCAGAGCAATTTCAGTAATCAGGAATTGCATGCCTGGGGGAGGCCTGGAAGATACCTTGAGGCGTTGCAAGATAAAGAATAGCTATCGCTTCAGGGTATGCATTGCGGTGAAGAAAGTATTCTATGGTAAGGTTTTAAATTTACTGAAAAATTTATATGACACACATAAAGGTTTACACACTCTGGGGAAATGAGCTGATCCAATGCATCCAAATTTGATTCTGGCTTCCTCATCATTCTTTTCAGGGCCACCAATGACGGCGCTAGCTCCATCAGTCTCCTTATCAGCTTCACCCATGTTGTCAAAGTATAGCCTCCTCTGGGAAAAGTAAACAAAACAAGCAAATTAACCCAATCATCATTAGGCAACCTTGGTGAGGGACAATGTCATGGAAAAAACAATCTAAGTTAGCCATACCTTTAGCTGCCCAGTTGCTTGGACTCTAGCCTTGACGGCAGCCTCAGAAGCTGACCCTTCCGGCTCTTTTCTCTTCGTCCCAAATGATCTCAGCAATTCTTCTCGGATGGTTGGCTGGCTATCCGGCAGTGCGTAACCTCCACTCCTTTCAATGGAATACAGAATACCCTTACGCGTTAACTCTTTCTCTTCCTGGAAGGCTTTGTTCAGCTCACAATGCTCAGACCATATCAGATTAACCAGTTTCCCTTGTCCCGTAATGGCGTCAGTGATCAACTTTAGTTGCCTTCTATTGGCTTGTATGAATGCGCGATTGCTGGAGTCTCTTTCCAGTAAATGCTGCATAAGGCACGCGTATAACATGTAGTATCATAAGGCTCCACGTAAAAGACAGGACCACGAAACCTAACAAGAAGTTGGCAGTTATATGCGCATTTCCTCCCTGAAATTGTTGAACACCTTCACCGATGGGTTATCCTCACCGTCGAGGTCCTCCGGGTTCATCCTGGGAATGTCCCTACAAACAAATAAAAAATACAGCCTCACTGTCATAACCCTACACAACACCCGAACCATATAGCACACAGCAAGACACAAACGTAACAAACCCTAAACCCACAACTTAGGCGAGGATAAAGAAAGGCACAATAACCAGCGTTTTACAAAACCACTGCAACCTCTAGAAAACATCTTCGACACAACTAAAATCTCTATAGCTTCGCGAAACCCTAAAACCCTAAACCATGCACAGCAAACCATTTTCCTACACCAGCTTCACAAGACTCACACTACGCAGCAAATAAAACCGCTGCAGATTCAAGTTCGTTGAACGTATAAGACACTTAACTGGAAAACAGAAGAGTATTTTGAAGAGCTTACGAAACATGAATGTACATAATTGCAAATGTCTTACCTCACGTTGACCAGCTCCGAGTCAGCAGTGGAGGTACTCATCTTCAGGCCATGATCTTCGTCTTGCTTCTTTCCCTTGTCCGCCATTATCTTCGGTTATTCGCTCTCCGTGGTAGAGACAATCTCAAGAAAAGCTTCAGCAGCTGCAACAGAAGAAACCCTAGGGCCTTAAATAACCAACAAAGCTATCCTACTAATTGCGGGTCGGGCCCATTAAACACCCTGCGCCAGAGTTCATTCTGCATGCATCTTGGGCCATAAATTAGCAAGGCCCACCATAAGCCATTCAACCCAACTGCACCATAACCTATCATAAGAAAAACTGGCCACACCCACTCAGAGTGTCCTCTTTTCTTAACCGTTTCATAACTCACTTTCGCAACCCCTTGCAAAAAGGGTCTACACTGCCACTCTCACACCCAGAATACAACATTACACATGCTTCATCCACCAAGTGCCCACTACACCATACTCGTCGAACACCTACGGTTCACCAATCGTTACACAACACAAATTTTCGCGTGCCTACCAATTTCAACAATTGAAGGGATAAATCACATTCATGCAACCCGAACCCATCATAATCACAGGACTGCACCTGGAACTGAAGTTTTCTTCATTTCATAAGCAAGCTTCGCAGAAACTACATACGGGACCAATCATCTTAATCACATTACATTACTCTAACCACCCTCCATACCGCAATCATAATAATCCATCAAACCCTAAACCCAATCATGGGTTGATGTACAACATAGTTGTTCCCTAGCCCATAAATAAAGCACCCTACAACCACAGCAGTCTTTAACATACATAGTCGGAATTAACCATTAAGAAACCTTAAGTACTATTATAGACGCATGGTCCGAATCATCCCAAACCTAGCAACTGCTTTATCTCTGCGTTCTTAGCCTCTAACGCTCTCATTTTCTTGTTTGTCGCAGCAAGCACCCTACGCATCATCATCTCCGCAGCCTCCGTCCTCGCAATTCCCTCATCCGCGGCAACCGGTCCGTAGGCGACAACCTCGAGACCCCTCTCTGATTTGGGGAGAATAACAGTATACCCAAACAACTCCTTTCCTTTGGCTGGTTGAATCTGTTGAGGAACAAACAACGGAAACCCAACACCCAGACTCTGGCATGCCATTCCCAGAAACCGCTCAGCACTACACTGGCATTGAGGCAATTTCCATTGCGAATCGCCCACACTCCCTGCACAGCCACATAACGTCATTCAGTCATTCAAATCCACTAAACACTAAAGAAAAACCTAAGTTAGAACCTACATAACAGAAACCAATTTACCCCCAAATGAGTTCTACCCTTCGAGTTAATGGTGGCACACCCAAGTTCAGACAATAACTCAAGAGAAGAAGCAGTAAATTGATTTCGAGATTCTCACCGGCACAGGATCATACGGCCGCCTCCGTCCAGTTCTGAGGACCGCTGGAAGATCCGGGACCACCGGCGCTGCCAGGCGTCACACGACATCGCCTCAACTGGGCTGCAATTGACTCCGTCAGGCCGCCAGAATCTCCGCCTATCGAACCACTTCGCCTTCTTCTGGCCATGTACTCAACGGCCTCTTCGAAGGTGGCGAAGCTCTTGTGCTCTGCTCCGCCGTAACCCTTGACTAGCTCTTCCACCTCCTCCCAGCTTCTGTATATCCCTGTTTTCTTCCCCTCTCGGACCGCATAATACTTGCCCGTCCCTCCAGCCATATTCCGCGCCACGTAGCGACGCTCTCGTGGTCTCGATCCCACAGCCGCACGGACTGCTGTCAAGTTCCCAGCTCAAGAAACCAAAACCCGTTCACCCCTCTATTTTCTCAACAAAGACACCCACAAACCCTAGCAGCCGCAACATCGCCCTTTTCCAATGACAAAAACGTTAAATAAACCCAATACCTAAAAAAAATAAAAAACGCCAGCGAGGTGACACATTAGGGTTCCATTATTTGGTGTTACTAGGGGAGAAAAAAAACCACAAGAAAAAATTATTGAATGACTTTCCTTTTTTGGTGTTCCGAGGGAATAAAAAATTTTTTTCCCACAATTAAATTTCAGCTTGATTTAGTAATTCATTATATTCTACATAAAAAACTAAAAATAACGATTTCTTTTTAGAAAAAAACGTGACAGTTACAATTTCAGTTTCCTATTGCCAAATTAGCATGGTTAATGTAGGATCCTTCCTACATGTTTAATTTCCAATCATCGCTAAGCAATTCCTCGGTGAATGTCATTAACATCTGGCCAAATTCCCTTCTACTCACTATACACAGCGGCATCGAACATACGATAGACTCTTATCAAACATTTTCCCCTTTTCACCAAGTTTCTAAATTATATGGGCTCTTCGGTCAGGTACTGATCCTCCTCTTCGTTCATCCGGAAGTTGTTGTGTTGTGCTCAGCGAAAACACGTAGCAAGCCCCTTCCGCCACCTCCCTACGCGGACAGCATAAAACTTCCAGGAGCCTTCTTCCTTCGAGTCAGAGCATCTCGCCCGATTGGGGTTCGTGCGGCATTACTGCTTTCCTAAACCCTAAACCCTAAAACAAGCTTTTCCTTTTTCAACAAACCCTAAAATCTAAATAATTCCAAACACTACGTACACTTTTTTCCCTTACCCTCTCCATACATGTTATATTAGGGTTTCAAAATGTGAATTACTTATCAACTGAATTTCAAGTGGCTGTCGCTATCAAATCTTTATTTTCTCAGCCTCTCTGCACGTCAACTTTGTAAATCACCGCATAAGTTTACATTGCTATACTTTACCTAGCGATGTATTCACAACTACTTAATTTCTAGCGTCCCCTCGCACTTTGCAATTTCCTTTATTCATAATGTAATGTCGTATTCAGCCAACTCATCATAATCACAATAACATACGCCAACCACTATTTACTGATTACACTCATCCGGGATACTAAACTAAACCGTATCACCGTATCATTACAATACGACAAAAACAATTTCACATCCTTTCGGGATTTCTCATTTCGTATTATGAGAAATCAGTCATAGTCTCAGCTACACACACAACCAGTCATAGTATCACCGACTCACACACGCCTATGGATGGCAATTTAACCTGATCCGCCGCGTTTCGATCAAGCACGTTTTGACAGAGGCGAATTTTTTGCCGATTATATGGGTATGAGACGGGTATGAGTATTAATAATCCCGCTCCATTATCTATTTTGCCCTGCCTCATATACATTTTTTTTTATTTTTTTGATATTTGATAATATTTAGATGATTATTTTCATAATTTTAGTTTACAAAAATTTTAAATCTTGTTTTTTTTTTTTACTTTAAAATTTTGGAATTATTGTTATGTCGTGAACAATTATGTAATATTTATAATTAATTATATTTCTGATATAATTTATTATCTCATGAATAATCTTATTGAGTAATTTAATTTAATTCACTTACACTATATACACATGTGAGTTAAGATATTAGATTATGTCTCTTTTTTTTTTTGGCCAAGGATAATGTCTCTTATAACACTTGCCCAAATATTGGTATTACCCTGATGCATGCATATTTCAACCCTAACCTAATTGCTACCACAAGCCCAAAATTCCAACCCATGAAAACTCATCCAACTCCTTCCAAACAACAAAAAAGCCCAACCATGCACATGTCACCAAATCAACTCTAATTAATTACCTATATTAACCCCGTTCCTATTCCTCAACCCTTATAACGGCACACCTTACTCATTTTCACCAACCATTTCTTGCCATCTGCCATCTATAGGTGTAGACGGAATCTTTCGTCTACACCATAGAATTCACCATAAATTAAAGCAGGCTAGCTGATGGAATAGCCAACAAGGTGTTCAATGTTGATGAGGATTCTATTTTCCTTAGGAATCCCCCTCAAGATCTCTCTCTAATCTTACTTGCTGATTCTAGTGGGGTTTCTTTGCCCCGTGTAGTTAGTTTTGTTTGTGTTTGTTCCCGGCCTTAGGGCCTCTTGAATATAAAAAAAATAAAATAAAATAAATTAAAGCCTTGCGTTGTTCTGCTTTATTCTTTTCTCTTGGACATGCCTACATTTTTCTTTTAAATTGATCACTCATAAATCTTTTAGGCTTGACAAGGGCTTATTTTATGGGCTAGCCGTAAAAAATATCGTTTGACCCAGATTCTTTTAGGATCCAACAAAACGATATGCGACTCAAAACAAATGGGAAATGGATAAAATAAACAGACTTAGAATCCAGAACAAAAATATTATAAGCACTTAGGACCCAAAATAAGTTACATATGCGCTAGACAAAAGGAGAAGATTGGCCCGATACCCAAAAAAAAAGAGAAGACATGGCCAAAAAGGAAGACAAAAGAAAGACATAGATTTGAATCTTCTCTGGCGTTAGAAGAAGTGAAGATAGAACTCCTTTGCTGCAGGTGAAAACCCCTTTGTACCTGGATGGAAAAGCAAACTCGCCCCTGAAATATAATATAGTAGGGAATAAGGAGAAAAAGAAAGCAAAAAAAAAAAAAAAAAAAAAAAAAAA
>JASCZI010272091.1:37014-47906 GCA_036250425.1 Stylosanthes scabra
ATGTTTAAGTTAGATCAAAATAATTATATACACAGAGACTTCAACTTAAATTATAAAATTGTATCTGAAGCAATGCTACTTGCTATATAAATCAGCCGATGAGACTTGAACGTATGGACTTCGAAGAACAGCTGTAGGCCTGATGTTCCGCATTTCGTTCAATAGCCTTATTGTCTCAATTCTTTTCTCATTATCTTTGCTGAGCAATATCTTTGCCACTATCTATTTTCTGAATTCGTCAAGCTTAGGCTACATTCAAAATGATAAATAGTTAGTTAGGGTAAAACAAGTAGACAAATTAAGAAGCCAAGATTTTAAGTTACTTACTTCTCCCCATTTCTCAATGTTGTATCCCTTATTTGCTTCACAACAAGCTGCCAAACCCGTGGGATCAATCAGCTCCATCCACTTCATCACAAATACTCCACAGTCAGTCTCATTTGGCTGCCTAGGGATGTTGACGTATCTTGGTAGCAAAGAGCATGACCCTTCGTTGAAGATGGATGGGGCTCCTGCCCAGATTCGCATTTGATCCAAGATGTTGGACTGACGTAACGCCCAAACAAACGACATTAGATAGTCGAATCGGATTTTATAATTTAAAATGAAGCGGATTTAATGAGCAAACTTAGGATTTTATAATGAAAAATGAAGCGGATTTAGTGAGCAAACTTACAGCAAACCGATTCATCGTTGATCTTTCATCACTGGGGGAAACTATGTTCTTGGAATCTAGGACAAAGAAGTCCCTTTTCTCAACATCTTGAACATACAACCACCAATGTTCGGAAAATAGAATGGGGGCAAAGAGCTGCATTTAGGAAGCACTTTTGGTTACCTTTTAGCTAATGACAGTAACTATAATGTTTTGACTAGGGATATGGAACTTACAAATCTATGCGTGAGAAGTTTGTTCTTGTCAAGGTAAACCATATACTCTTGATGATTTACCAACGAGGCAATGTCATGTGGTCTGTTCTTCTCAATGTCCATCCAGCTTTGACCATGCTTCTCGAACATCCTAACCTAAAAAAGGAAACAGATTTTATTAGTTGAACCTGATTTTAGCAACTACTTAAAGAGGAGGCGCTTTTCTTCAGTGTCCTTTTCTGATTTAGATTCCCATTTAGATTCAGAGGAGGCAATTTTCTTCGGGTTCTTCTTTTGTTTTTTTCTTTCTCTGCTCTTAGCTTTCCTGTCCTGACTAGTCCCTGAAGCATACATTCAAATCAGTGTCAAAATGATACACGAATCGGATTTGTTGATATGAACTGAACTGGATTTCATAATTAGAAACGTATATACAAATATGAAGAGAAGCGAATTTAAATATAGGAAGTGAATCGGATCTACTTACTGCAACATCTCGTTTTTCCTGCTTCATTCTATCCCAGAAGGTCCTCCCGTTCCAGTAATGAATCCACGGAGGCTGGGCTATGGGTTCCCTCGAGTTCTTTCCAAACTGAGTCTCATGGAAATAGATTATCAACAAGGCATAGCAGCATCCATGGACTGACTTTGTTTTGTTTTCCTTGGCTTTCTTTAACTCCTCAAGGAGGAAGTTATGCACGTGCAGCGCTCAATTCCTTTGCTTCGTGTTTTCCACGTCATATAAGGTTGGGTAAGCTCTCGGCGTGACATTTGCAGAGGAAGTGGCCAGGAGGAAGCTTTTTTGTATGAACAATAAAAAGGCTCTCATGAATAGCCTTTTGTTCTCAACCATGTCAATAGGTGTATCCATAATCAGCTTTCCCAGTTGTGCTTGTGTTTTTCCCTAGAAAAACTTGTACACCGCAAAATCTTCGTCACCCAGTTCCTTAGGCACGACCTTGTCGGGGAAAGGTGTACCTATGGGATAAACCGAACCGGATTTGTTACAAAAGGTAGAAGCGGAAATTGAACAACAACAGAACCGGATTTGCATCAAATAAGCAAAACCGGATAACAAATGGAAGCAGAAGCGGATTCCGCAACAACAAGGATAAAAGTACAAACTTGTGGAAGACAGACCAAGAGCATCCACAATCTTCTTGGTGGTGATTTCGACCTCTCCTGCAACTGCGTGAATGGTGTTGTCATAGATGTCAAAACGGTTGAAGAGCTCCTTTAAGACTTTCTGCTTTATGTAGTAATTTGGAAGATTTGATAGAACACCGAACCCCATTTCTTCCACAAGGGCTTTTTTCTCTGGATTCTTATCAAGGCATTTGCGAAAGATTCCTGCAACCGTTTTAGGTATACATCTAAATTCATGACCTTGCTGCAATCACATTTTTTAGAACCGGATGTTAATACTTCGAATAAAAAACAGAACAAATTGAAAAAAACAATTGAAGATACTTACATCCTTCTTTGGCTTGCCACCCTCCTTTGTTTGCTCGTCTTGCCTAAATCCTTCATCATGTTTCCTGTTAACGAGTACAATATATAGATTACTCCGAAGCGGATTCTATAATTGAATCAAATCACATACAAGCAATGGCATTTTAACTGAACTGGATTTCATGTGCTATCCGAATCAAATAAAGTTAGGGCTAGGATAGTTAACGGGCAACTTCGTAAAGAAACGACATTGCAGAGGATCTAAGCCTTAACTCAAAAAATTATGTACCCTAAACCCTAATCACGTATTGCAAACTGGATTTCATACTTGAATCGAATCGCATATAGGCAATGTCATTTTAACCGTAAACCCTAACCACTTAATCCGAAATGGATTTACTAAATAGTTCGAATAATAAACAAGTAACTTCGTCAACAACGAAGTGCGGAGAGAACGTAAGCCCTAATAAGAGAGAAGACGAATGTACAATGCAGAAACTTCAAAACCATAACTAAACCAAACCAAAAGGAACTTTACACTAACCTTGATTTTTCTGGAGTTGTTACTGTTTCTGTGTCGCGATCTTTCGTTTTAGTGCTCGTTTCCGGTTGCTGTTGTTAGTTTGTTCCTATTTATCCGCTTTGATCCTCTTGTTTTTGTTCAGCAAGCTTCGAACTCGTCTTTTGGTGATTTTTGATGTAACGTTGGTTTTTGGAAAATGATAGCAGAATGGAAAATGGAACTAGAAGAAGAAGAGACGTTGTGTTTTTCGAAACGGTTTTGCGAAGGTTAATGGGCACGTGTTTTTTGAGTGGGGAAAGTGAGTGGTTTCGCGTGTGTTACACACGGATGGTGAGAGTGGGCAAAAGTGACTTGGTTGGAACTTGATTGCCAAATTACTTATATGTGTAATATTATTGTATATTTAATATTATATATTTATTAAAATAATGATTAATAAATCAAAATCAAAATCGAAATATAAAAATTATGACTATAACTATTTACAACCACCAAACAACTATTACCAAACTTCATTATTTTTTAATTAGGAAATATTTATCATGGATCGAGTTCATAACGGACCGGGATAGAATATTCTAAATGTGTGGCTTATATTTAATCCTTATTCATTATTTTTTATTTTCAATAAAATCTTACATTTTTTATATGATGAATAGTTACTATATTCATCATGAACTAAATTATACTTTCACCATGGAAGGCTCCTTTTAATTAGGTGAAAACTAGAAATAATACCCAACTACCATAAATCATGCGATATTACTATAAAAAAAAATGTGTGCCAATCAAAGGCCACACAAAATGTCCTACAACAAGTTAGGTCATTAATTAATTATTAAGTCGGCAATCTTATTGCAACTTCAATTGTACTAATTACTACGGTTAAATTTGATATTATCTCTTTTTTTGCATTTTAAAAAAAATATCTTATTAATAAATAATTTAAGAACATTAGTTTTTTGTGACTTTTTCATATTTTTTGGTGACTATTTAAGAACATTAGTTAAAAATATAGTAAGATTCCTTAAAAAGATACAAAATAGATATTCATTATCTAGAATTTTTGATATACATTAAAATATTAAAAAAAATAATCACCAAAAAATTATTAAAAAACCAAAAAAATATTTTTTTAAAAAAATCAAATCACCATTCATTTGGAAATATTTTAAATGATTCATGATGGAGATAATTATTCAATAAAGTATAAAGTAAAAAATATAAAGAAAAAAATAATAAACTATTAATTTAATATATGGCTTTAAGTTTAAATAAAACTTGCAATCATTTTAATCCATTAAATTTAATTTCTGTCCATTTTTTTTCTATATTTTTCGCTTCATCTTAATAAACATATGAGACGGACTAACACGTCTATAAACTTGTCCATGTTATCTAATACCCTTGAGAACACAATCTTAGCTAAATAATTTTTCAAATTTTATATATATTGTAATGTCATCCACATTGTGCAAAATTTCAGTGCCTCCCTAATTTAAGGATGAAGCCATGTCTCTACTTTAAACTTAGAAGAGGAAGCCCTCTATAAAAGTAGAAGAATAAAGTTGAAGGTAGATTTGGAGCCCAAATATTACTGGATGTGAAAGGAAAAATAATTAATGCCATTGCCATTCCCACATGCTCAAATATCTAGCCAGTAAAAACCATGTGCTCTTGTCCTCTAAATAGATAATAAGAATCTTTCTAAGCTATACTATATTGAAATTTTCATTTCTACCATAGGCTTTTTTCTCATAAAAAGAAAATAATGAAAAAAAATGGATTTACAATTTACAAAGATATTTACCACTTAAACAACTTTCACATGCAAAATTAAAAGAGCTTATTAACATAATAATAAATTAAAATACTAATTAAACTTATTGATCATAATAATACTTTAAAAATACTAATTAAATTTATTGATCACATAAAACTCTTTGTACTATAAAAAATATATCAAAATTAAATTCAAATTTATTTACTTGAATTTTGCTGTCTCCGGATTTATCACATGAAACCTACTAGTATGTGTCTACCCAACTAAACAGGTGAAAAAAGAGTGGGGTTGTAATAAGTAATAACCTAAAATAAAAAATAAGAAATAAGTGAATCAAAGGGAAAAAAAAAGAAGTTAACATTAAGAGAGTAATTGCATAATAAAATATATTTTTTGTTATTTTTATATGATTATGATATTTTTAAGGCTTCACGTGAGTATGTATCTGACACTGCATGAACATTTAAATTTTAATTTCATGGATATTTAAACATAGGTACTATACTTCAGAATCAGATACTGTATTACATAGCTTTGGGGATATCATTAAATAAAACGGTGTTATCCACTGCGCGTGCATCTCAAATGAAGACATGAAACAGAGATAAACATGGCACACCACACAAATTTAAAGTCCCACCATAGAGATTGGAGAACATATGCACAGAAAAAAAAAAAAAAAGATCAATGGGGATCTTAGTTATAACCCTAATTAAATAATAATAATAATAATAATAATAATAATAATAATAATAATGATATATAATTGATATTATTATTAATGTTCCCTATATGCAGCTTGATTTGTGCTGATGTGCTACTGCATCAGCATGCCATTGGTTTCTTGACTTAGCTTTCTTCAATATTAAGCTAGTCAACTTTTTTATGTTTAATCTTCATTATTGCATTGTATATCATCCAATTATCTTATTGATCGTTAGAATGAGAAAGCCCAATGGATCATGCTTAATTATTTGATTAGCTTAAGCAATAACTATATATGAACATCATCATTAATCATGGAAACATAAAAACCTAAAATGAAGAGTCGGTTTTTTTTATTTTTTATTAATAGGAAGGACGGTGGCCAACTTTTTTTTTTCTCCAATAATTTCTCTTTTCATATACTTTTAATGAGAAATTCTATTTACACATTAAAATCACCCACCAAAATCGGTCACTAGGATATTTATATATAAATACAAAATATATGTGTAGTTTTATCATTTTAATATATATTTTATATTTTAATGTATATTATACACTGATAACTGATTTTAATATGCAAATAAAATAATTTATTTTTAATTTTTTATCATTTATTTATTTGTAATTCTCTGTGGGAGCACCCGATGTTTAGCGGTGATTTTTTTACAAGTTGTGATTTTTTTTTACAAGTTGTGAGGGTTCTAAACCGCCGGTTAACAATTTTGCGGTGGAATAAAGTAATAGTGAAAAAAGAATTCATAGTTTTCATATCTTGCCACAAAAAAATTAACTACTATGTATGTAGTATATGACTCTTATATTATTTATAATTTATAAGTGTAATTTTAACACCCTAAACATACATAATTAAGATGATATATGTTCATAAAACATAAATAACTACTATAGTACTGTAATCTAATATATATTTTGTGTTTCATTTCAAATATGCATTACTAATAAATTAAGAAGAAAAAGTCTAGAAAGATAATAGTTTAGAAATCAATGGTGACCAATTAAAACTCTAAGAAAAAAGAATAAATGAAAATGTTAAGATGAGTGTATAATTTTAAATGATCACTTTTTTATTTTTTTAATAATTATTTTTATTAAATGATAATTTATTTATTAATCTTAATCTTAATTGATTATAAAAAGTCAAGAAATATATCTCTTATATCTTTGGTTGTAATATATCTTCTACCACCAAAACTAAATTTAAGAAAATATTCGATTTATTGTGTGCCATGATAGTATTTAATTAAGACGGCGGGCCTCATTGATTTATTTGCTTATTTCAATCATTCCTCCATAGAGGAGTGCTACATAAAATCTAAAATAGAAAGACAAAAAGGTGGTAACAATGTGACATATATGTACACCATCATCACACCTACACATACAAAACTTAAAACTAAAACAAAAAGAAAAATAAAGAATAGTTAGTGTGTAGGTCAGTCAATTTTAGATATATACGGAATAAAATATCATATCTCCAATTCTCCATTCTATATATATATATATATATGAAGAATTGTTAATAACAAGAAGAAAACACTAATTATAAGAAAAATAGTGGATTAGTGAAAAGGAAAGAATTTATGTGTGATCCAATGACTAATGACCACATGCCTCTCTGCTCCTTGTGTCGCTTTATTAGCCGCTGGTTTTGTTTTTACATTTGCATTTTTTTTTCATGCCCCTCTGCATTTTTTATTAAATAGTAGTATATATATATATATATATATATATATATATACGCTTATTAAAAATTAGGGGAAGAGAGAAGAAAAAGAACCGTATATATGATTAACCTTTATTTAGACATCCAAACGTGCTTATGATGTTGGATTTAAGTTATTTTAAAGTGAATTTGTCAGTAAAAAGAAAATAAGGGTTAACAATTGTTGGAATAAAGTTATTTATTTTAAACTTTATATATATCAATTTAGTTAAGTGGGTAAATGTTTATGCATGTAAACGGCGATCATTACAAGAGTTTCCAAAGATTTATCATTTTGAAACATGAATAAATATATCTGAGATGAACAAAGTTTAAGAATTTTAATTTATATTAGTTAATATATTTATATTAGTTAATTGTTTTTAGTAACTCAACACTTTTAATCTAATAATTTAATATCATATTTTTAGCTAATATTTTTAAGAGTTTAATTTTGATACATTAATAGTGTAAAAAACAGTCATTTAATCAAATTCATGTATTTATATAACTTTAAAACACTATAAGAAAAAAATTGGAACAACAACCAATTTAACAACCAATTTTCCTTTAAAATAGGTTGCTAAACTCTTAACAACCGAATTCGCAATCGATTTGTAGTGGAAATAGTGTATTTAAAAATTAATTATTTTTGATAATGTCTGATTAGATATATGTGTAAAATTCGTTTACACTGATAATGCATGAAAATTAAATTCTATTTTTAAATAGAAAAAGTATTATTAGCCAATGCTTTTAACCAACAATTAGTCAATAATCTTTTCATTGTTATCATCAAACTAGTATTACTATTTCAAATATTCTATTTTTTGTTATTTCAGATATCTATTTTTTACTATTTCAGATAATATATTTTTTACTATTTCAAGTGATTAGTCATCTATTATTCGAATAATCATTTTTCGTGTAACTTTTATATACCATGTTTATTTTATCAATTACTTAGCATTAGTCTTTTAAATAAAACTAAAATGAATAAAATGTGTTTGCAACGTAACATTAATGTTTAAGATATAATTTTAGTGAAAAATATTATAATGTATAAGTCAGTCTTTTAGATTATGGTAAATTTAACGATTAAAAATCTTCTAGATTCCATTGGATGATCTACTTTTAATTAATGTATAAATCAGTCTTGTTCTATTCATCATATCGAAGCAATCATCCTTTTACTTCCATATATAAGATTTTAATTTTAATTAATGTTGTGTGTATGGGAGGAAAGTATATAATTATCAAAATTGAACTAAGTAATAAATTCTGATGCTATAGTTAGCTATAATTTTTTTATTTTAACTTTTGTTTTATTTATTAATTATTAATAAATTAAATATATAATATTAAATGTTATAAATATATAATTATAAATGTTAATTATATGAAATTATACATATTAAATTAATTATGATAACTTTCAATTATAACATCTTATTACTCTTTTAGTCTCTTCGATATCTTAATACTACTTTACAAATTCTATAACAACAAATATAACAAAACAACAAACTCTTATCCCATTAGGTGGGATCTCCCATGATTCAAACAACGTCATTGAACTCTATCATATATCGTGTCTAAAAAAGGATTGTTTACATGTACATCTCATCCACCATCCTCACTAGATGCTCAGTTGATCTTCTTTTCACATGTCCAAACTACTTGAGACGCGATTCTACCATCTTTTTAACAATAGGTATTACTCCAATTTTCTATACCATAAAGCATAACCGACCGATTTGATAGCAGTGCGATAAAAATTATTTTAAAATTTTATAGACATTGTTTGTCACGTATAAAACTAGACTCACTCCGCTATTTTGATCTATCTGATTAGATCCAATGATTTACATCTTCAATAATCTCTCTGTTATTCTATACAATGTATCAAAGATACCTAAAACTTTTAACTTTTTGTAGGATATTTTTTTCCAATCTTTACCTCTTTATTAGGATTTTTCTTTCGGCAGCCGAACTCATATTCCCTATATTTCATCTTACTACGATTTATACGCAAAACATATACTTCTAAAGCTTCTATTCATAAATCTAACTTTTTATTTAGATCTTTCGTTAACTCTCTCAGAAGACGATATTATTGGCATGACACAAACCCTCCAGGATAATATATAAAGTGATATGAAAATTAAAAGAAAAATAATCTACCTAAGCTGCTAAGCATATATAGAAAAGCATGATTGGAAATCCTAAATAATATGCAACTTCTACAAATATTTTACCACAATTTATTTGATAATATTCCTTGCGTTTCTTGAACTCTACTAATAAAACATCTCATATTTTGATTATTCATCTTCAGTTGATCAAATTGGCTAATCACCTAGGTGATATTTTCTCTTCTTCATGTTGTCTTTTGAAATACAACAAAATGCTTTCCTTCAACGTTGGTATCAAGAGAATTTCAATATGGACTGATTTTTTGCAGCTCTATGTGTTTTTCTTCTATGTTGTTGATATCTTAATAATCATGCTCCTACATAAATCAAAATTTGATAATAACATATTTCGAGAGAATGAAAAATTTATTATATCTACGTACTATCTTAGTGTAAATTTAAGATTCATGGGTTTAAAACACCAATTTGGTGTGCATCCTACAAATTCAAACAAATATATGTTTTTGTTAATTTCTATATATTCCAATAGAAAACAAAATATAAAAAACCCACATTTATAGTAAAATCATTTTTTTCCCGAATTAAGAAAATATCTAAATAGATTGTTAATATCTAAATAAATTATTTGAAAGCCAAAATAATATCCTACCATATTAAAATATTTTAAGAAAAAATATTAGTAGATCAATAAGTTTTTAATTAACAATCAACTAACAATTTTATTCATCATTATTAGGGATGGCATTGGATAGGATAGGTAGGGTTTAAACTCAACCCTAACCCTACTCGCGGGTTGAATTTTTTATTAAAATTCAACCCAATTCTACCGACGGGTTTAACCAGCGGGTGTCCAACCTACCCGCGGGTTTTAAAAATATAATATTTATAAATTACTAAACAGAATTGACTTTTATATAAACAAAATTGTTAAATTTTCAATTGAATATTTTAAATTAGTGATTGAAATTATTTATATTATTGAAAGATTCTTTGTTCAATACTGATTCATAACATATTTTACTATAATATATAACATATATACATAGGGTGCGGGTTAATTGGTCGGATATGATTGAGCATCAACCCTAACCCTACTCGGCCCGCAACTCAACCTGCTTCGCCCTTAACCCTACCCGCTGCGGATCGGGCCCGATTGGGTTGGATCGGATTGGATACCCGCGGATAGGTTGTTATTGCCACCCCCAATTATTATTGAGCTAATACCACAATTTTACATGATTTATTCTATACTATATTGGATGATCTATCCCTAATATTTTGGATGATCTGTTTTCTATTATTTTGATAATCTGTCATTTATCCTTTCGAATGATCATATATTTAATATTTCAAATGATTAATTTTCAGTCTTATATGCTGTGTTTTTATTAGTTGATTGAAATGATATTCTATTGGCTATTTAGCACTATTCTATTTTTAATTAAGAAACATGATTTCATATGGACATGAATAACAATTTGAATCTGATTAGAAAATGATAACGGGCCAAAAATGAAAAATTTAAATTGGCAATTTGAATTTTGCTTTCTGTATGTAATAATCTATTGATCAACGATAAATTTTTAAATGAAGCTTAAATCAATGACGACTTAGTTCTTGGTATGTCGAGTCTAGCGTAAAAAAAAAAAAAAAAAAAAAAAAAAAAAAAAATTTTAA